>SDVV010010314.1:0-16302 GCA_016164225.1 Gammarus roeselii
TTCCACCCAGAGTATCCCACGTTTTTCCCATATCTTCCTTATTTTCCATTTCGTCTAAGGTTTGGGTTCCCTTCACCCAATCTTTTTACGTTTTGCGTGTGGTTGTTTGAGGTAAGTCACTTTCTTTACTGCTCGCACCCTGTTCAGTACTGTCTGTCTCATTATTTTGGAAACCCAGGTCCGGTTTATTATGTTCTATCAATACACCTGTTGCTTCCTTTGAGCGTGTATTTTCTCGTTCATTAATAAGATTATCATATTCAAGATAATGTTGTCCATTGAGATGTTGCCAAAACCCGAACGTAGATCTTGATTTACTTAATTTTATATCCGCCGTGCAAATAACACATACCCCCGTATTATCCATTCAGGTAAAATATTTCCATATCAAACTGGGCGACATTCTCTTACAACATGAGCAGACCGTTAACTAAATGAGGACAAATCTGATTTACATTTTATATACTCTAACATGAGCCTACACGGTTGGTGCCGGCATATGCCGGCATAATTCAGGCGTATAAAGGGTTGATGTCGGCATATGCCGGGATAATGTAGGCGTATGCAGGGTTAATACTGGCAACCTGTAGACACACACACACACACACATTCGTATGCATATACCATATTGGTTAACATCTGTAGCATTTTTACCTCTTTAGAACAAAGTCCCTTGCTTTTTTGTTACACTTTTTCAATGTGGAACAGTTTCTGGCGATGTTAGGTTCAAAGATCTAGTCATCCTAACCAACTTAACCAAGAATTACATTTTCATCCAATTTTGATGGTTAGGTATGTTATTTAGTTATTATTTTGTGCGATGTACATATCAAATCCCCCCACACAGCTCTATTTTACGTAGTTTTTTTTTTGATGTCACACAACAGGTACACACATACACGCTTTGTACGCATATGCAGGGCCAGTCACAGTATAATGACGGCGTATACTGTACAGGGGTCGATATCGGCACAATGTAGGCACATACACACTTTTGTGTGCGTATACAGGGTTGGTTAACATCTGTAGCATCTTACCTCTGATCTATGATTTTTTCCATTAGAACAATGTCCCTTGCTTTTGTTCTAAGATATTCAATGTGGACAAGCTTCACGTCATGTTCAGTTACATGAACTAATCATCCTAACCTAACCTAACCTTTTCTAACCAAGAATTGTTTATTATCGATCGAATTTTCATGCTGTTATATGATTTTTTCAGTGTTTTAGGATTAATGCATAACAATTATCTCCACTTGACTCTACATTTTGATTTATCTTTTGCAGTTTTGATACACACTTCAAATTTTGATCTTTCAAATTTGCATCCATTTTCATCGGTAATCACATCGCTGCTTGATTGTTGTAGCAATTTCATATGATTCTTGTTCATTTGATTTTACACAGTTCAAAATCACTTCTACAAGTTATTTGAACCCATCAAAAACATAACCTAACCTAACCTTAAATATGGTGTTCAGTCATTGATATATACATTTGAACCCATCCACACGGTTCTTTATACAACTTACGCCTAATTATTTCTACTTCGTGGTCACTCTCGACCCGTATTAGTTAGCAGGGAGGCCAGATTTTCAATCTTAGATGGTTTTAATGTTACAAATATTTCATATTTGTATCCAGTTTCACACAAACGAACACTTCGTCTCATACTAGGTCTACCACACTCACTTCAGTATCTCCTGACACTACATCCCTTGACGACTTGCATGTCTGATTTGACTTTTCTTTCCTATAATTTTCATATTCTTGACGATGACTTCGTTACAGATGTCGCGACACATTACTCGTGGACTTATGTTTATTCAATTTTATACAGATTACATACCCCCGTTACCTCATTACTTTAGAACAAACGATGTCTCAAGCGTACCCCATCCTTCCACAAAACAATCACAAATTTGACTGAGCATTATCTGATCGGACTCTGATTTATATTCTACCAATCTGTAACACATCTAGATAATTTAACCCCCAAGATAGGCTCATAGCAATGTTTAAATTTGTCATGAGTGACATATTGAACTTTGTTTCATACCGTGAACCATAATCTTCTACTGATTTCGACAGTTCGATGGTACCTCCGACTACCTGCCTTGATGTATTTTATTGCAATTCATTGCATAACCTTTGAGTTTAGGATAATATAAACACTTGACAAAGTATTTCCATGTTTTATTATTAGTTTTATGTGCAATATTTACAGACCTTGCTGGCATCATCAATGACATCTACCTCGTTTTTTGATTTGAAACAGCATGGTTCGTACATCCAACCATACCCACCATCGCTATATTTCAGTTTCCTCTCAAAATCCTTCATATCTTTCACATCAAATCTTTGATGTAAATACCTGATGGCTGTTCCGTTCCCGTGAGTCCACAAATGTACTGCTTCTTCTTGATCCCTAATTATTCGAAACTTCTCCAATTCAAAGTCATTCTGATCTTCATAATTGAAAAAGTGGTGCTTACGATCCATATTTTCTTATATTCATATGTACAAATTGTTTCCACTACCTCAGCTTTATAACAGTCATGATGATAATTTCCCTCTCGGATCATATCAATTTTGAGATTTGTGTTCTTATTTCCCTTAAACGTTGTTACATACGACTGTAACGCGTCGACATTATTTACCCAAAGCAGACTTCATTTTTCCTTCATCCATATATGAATGATATCTTCCACTCTTTTGATTCTTGTTTAACCCATTCTGAGATAACGAATATTTTCAACACTAGTCAATATTTGTTCGATCCGACTCATACCATCTTCGGAGATTTCTCCTTCCAACACTTGTAAACATATTTTTGAGATGTGAATATTCATTTTGCTTATTCTAAAACGAAACATGCGTCTCCGCTTGATCTCAGCGTAACAATGACTCCATTTTCAGTATGCAGCTAGCTATTATTAGTTGATTACATGTTGTTTTTCGCAAAACATTAGGCCTAACATTGCTCGCCCATAGGTTATCAACTGTGTATGTATGTTTGTGTATAGGGCTGTGAACGTGTGTGCATGTGTATGTTTAAGCGTATGTACGTGTTACATAAGTTACAGAAAAGTGTATAACAAAAATTAAAAATTAAAAATTTCAATACAATTTCATATTTTTGAAGGGTAACAGAGCCAAGTAGCAAAGTTATCACTTCAATATACCGACTTAGCTCTGTCATGTCTCGAAAATTTGAAATTTCATTAAAATTCTGAATTTTAAATTTTTGTTTTACATTTTTTTACTCATGTAACACGTACATACGCTTAATTGTAGACAATTGTAGACAATTTAGGTTGATCTCACCCTGTTACAAATCTGTGCAGAGTATAGTTTGCCCAATTAACAGATTACATGAAAGAAACCATCAATTACAGCAGCAGTCTGTATTCTGACGAAACCGCATCACTAATGACCAAGTGTTTGTGACCTACGATGATGTCGGCAGTTGTGTTGATGATGGTTTTGCTATTCATGTTATATAGCTTATAGACAAGTTAGGAGAGGAAAGGAAAGTGGAGAGGAAAGTTTTATCATAATTATCCAATTACATGGGAGAACACAATCTACAATCAAAGCATCAGTATGTTTGCCGACGGAACCGCATCACCGAGGAAAAAGTGCTTATGACCGACGATGATGGTAGCAGTTCTGTTGATGGATCCATTTTTTATGTCATATTGCTTGACTTGTCCACTATTTTTAATAGTTCAACTATGCGGTATTGACGGTAACCGTATCGGCGTGTCCCGACACTGCAGGCTCAGATCGGAAGGGGTGTTTTCCTGTCTATGTTGATATGACTGTAGGGCCGTGTGGTGCTGCATCTTAGCTTCGGCAGGTGAAACCTGTCACCCCTGCGCAACCCCAACACATCCACGTTCACCTTCGGTGGGTGACTGTAGGACCGTGTTTGACAATGTGGTCAGTCAGAACAGGAGCTGTGAAGTGTGTGTGTATCTGTCAGCGCGTAGATGTGATGTATGTAATTATTGAGGAATGGTGTCTTAAATGAAGCCGAATTGGGCCGCCGGCACGTAATGTCAGTTACGATGAGTTTGACGTGGTATCGATAGGGGGTGGTAGGGATGGGCTAGGAGGCCTAACCCCGCAATTGCAGCCTCAAATCATGATAATGTTTGAGACATAGGACTTATGTTTTCCATTCAGATACAGAATGAGTGCGGTAAGGCCGTACACTGTATTCTTGTAGAAAGTTAATGTGTGTGGGAGCCGCTCCAGACAGTATTTGCGTATGAATATTATTGTTTAAAAAGTGCGGTAATTATTTCCTTGAAGTTGCTCGTTCGCAGGGTGCCGATCAGTCTCGGTTTGACTTCAGTGCCGATGTTGTTTGTGTGAGGTTTGGATGTCATTCATTTGTCATAAGCTACTCTAAGGTACTTAGTAGCATGACTGTGGGTTACGGGAGTGTTATTGAGTGTGAGAGAGTTGGCGGTGTTCATTGCCATCTCGTGTTAATAATGTATGCGGTGACTTGTTTGTTGACCAACATTCTGTTCTACTGCAGCCATACTTTGAGAGAGTTTAGGTGTTGGATGTGTGCTGCTGCTGTCTCGTATTGGTTTTGTTGTATGATTATTGCAAAGTCATCCGCGTTCGGGCTGATTTAGTTGTTGGGTTGTGTTAGTGTGGGCAGGACGTGCATGCCAGCTTCGAAGCGTGAAGATGGACGGATGCAGCCCTTGCGATGTGACGTGTTCGTGATGGCTTGTGATGCCAACATGAACGCCTACGTGCCAATGCCAGGAGAGCCTCGACAAGGATAGCAGAGAAAGTTTTGACGTGTGGTGGTCAACAGCCGGCGAGTGCTGAAGGAAATACTGATTCAGCATGTCGACTGTACATCCGAGAAATGCGTAAAGAACTGACCTATACGTTCACAGTAACCTCTGTATCCTTCATCCTTCATTTTAATCTTCTTTTTGTAAAGTTGAAAATAAAAACAGTCTCTGTTTTCGTTTTCAACAGCTAATAAACTGCTGGAATTTGTTAACCGAAGAGGCATGCACAAAGCAGGTTGAAATTTTGAGAATGTTGGCGATGATGGCAGGTCGAGGATCTGCATTTGTCTCTGGTCAAGCTCAAGGGAAGGCTGCATGATCCGATCAGACGTGATAGAGATAGGTGTACTGCATGGTGAGTCGGAGAATTTCTATGGTATGTTTTCTCTTGCACCTAAAGGGTTGGTACAAGGGAGCAGTAGTTGGAGCTGGGGGGTTGAGCCTCTTTGCACATTTTGCATTTTTCCTCCTATCTTAGTATCGTCTGCAAATTTGTTAATGTTTGAGAGTACGTTTCTATCAAGATCGTTAATGAATATTATATAGAGAACTGGACCTAACACGGATACTTGAGGCATGCCGCTTGTAACATTCCCTCAGGAAGAGGAAGCTCCGTTAAGTACAACCTGCTGCCATCTGTCCGTGAGCCAGCATTTTATCCAGTTGATAAGTTCGCCTCGAATAACGATCCTTTGCAATTTACTAACTAGGCGCTTGTAGGGGAATTTATCAAAGACCTTTTGAAAGTCAGGGTAAATGATGTCGATTGGAGATTTTGTGGAGTGAATTTCAATTATATTTTTAAAACAAGTAGCCGGTTCGTAGGACAGGAACGGTTGTGTCTAAAGCCATGCTGAGAGTTGCCAATCAATTTGTTTGATTCTAAGAATTCTGTGATTTTATCCGTTTTCAAAGTTTCCATCAATTTGCCAATGACTGAAGTGAGACTAATTGGACGGTAGTTTCTGGGACACTATTTATCTCTTTTTTAAATTGGGGCAACATTAGCCTCTTAACATTTAGAGGAGCAGGTGCCATTTGTTGGAGATTATGTGAAAATGTTGGGAGCCCTATCGCCACTTCACTTCAGCTCACTGTCATGACCGGACACTGTCATAACCGTTAAAAATCTTTCAGCACACGTGGTTTCGCGCTAAACGATGTTTCAGCCCACACGCATTTGCGCAACTTCAATACAGCCCATTGTCAGAATCAGCCACGAGTCGTACCATTTCACTGTCTATCACTTTAAAGAAACTTCAATAAGCTGTCATAACGGCTGAAAAAACAGCATTACGTACCCTAGAAAAATACGTACGTTCGCCCCGCGGGTTAAAAATACGTACCTTTGCCCTGCGGGTTGAAAACACGTACCCCTAGGTTAGGTTAGGCTGGGAAGAAAAGTTTTATTTAAATGATAACCAGTAGAATGGTACCTTAGTTAGGTTGTATGCCAGAGGCAGATACCTTAGTTAGTTTGTTTGCCAGTGGCAGATATGACAGTGGCTGGTCTAACTGAGAAATGCTATGAATGTTCGCTGTTAAAAAAATGGTACCGTAGGTAGGAAGACGGAACAACTTGTCGCTGAAAAGACAGTTGGCGGAGATCAAAGGGGCTAATCTGACGTTATCTATAAAAGAATTTAACGCCAGGGATAGCGACCCAAAATGTTCGATAAATATTCGTCGATTTCGTTTCCAGTCTTTTCTAGAATTCTGGAATGGACTTGGTCTGGACCTGGAGATTTAGGGACTTTCAATTTATCTATATATTTGATAACTCCAGCGGGGGAAAAGTTCACTGTGCTGAGAGCTTCAATTTGTTTTTCCGCTATGATATCCTCAGGATCGGGAATATCCTGATTCTCTAACGTGAATACAGAACAAAAGTATTCATTAAGTAGGACACGAATTTTGGTGTCGTCCGTTTCTAGCTCACCAACATCGTTCTTGAGAGGATTAATTATAGATCATGATTTTTTTCGCCCGAAATATAACTAAAAAATTGAATCGGATTAGTTTAGGCATTAGTGGCAATTTCATTTTCATCATCTTTTTTCTTACGTTTCTGGACCCTCTTTAAATCTCTTCTGCTGATGATGTATCTATTTTTTGCTACGTCGTCATGTGGGTTTTTCTGTTTTATCGAGCGCTTGGCTTTTTTTTGTGACTGAAGGTGCTGCAATTCCCCTTTCCAGTACTTAGGCTGATTGACCGCTGTTCAGCTGTTTTTGTGTGGGATATGCTCATATTTAATATTTGTAGGGCAATTCAAGAAATTGTTAAGCGATTGATTGACATCTTGTCCGAGGGTTATATTTGTTGACGCCATTGACTCTCTTAAGCCATAAAAGTTAGCTAATCTAAAGTTAAGGATTTCTTCCGCAGTTTGTTGACGTTTTCAATTCGAGCTCTATCAGGAAACGGAAACAGTTATGGTCACTAGTTCCGAGTGCTACCCCTTGAAGGTGCCTTCACCTTTTAGGTCATGAACTTATCGTCTGCAAAATCAATCAGACGTTTGCCGGTGGCAGTGCATTTTGTCTGATTCCCAATCAATGTCAGGGATATTGAAGTCTCCAAGCACAATACTGTGTTGTGTTGTGACGACATCGACGAGGGTGTTGTAAAGATTGATATCATCTGCAACCTTGCTTTTTGGGGGACGCTAGACGATAGTGACGATACAGTAGATACTATGTCGTATCTGCTACTCGGAAAAGTGACTTCTAATATATGCAGAGTGTTTTTCACGATAAATAGCACTCCTCCGCCCTCTCGGCCTTGTCTATCTTTGTGAAATAGTGAGTAGCCGGGGAGAGTAAACTCACCTAAATAATACCTGGTGCTCAATTTCATCCATGATTCCTTGATTGCTATTATGTCGATACTTTCATTCAATGCAATGATACCCAATTCTTCGCTTTCATCTCGGTGACTTCTAGTGTTCACATAGTAACATTTGAGAGTACCGTTAGTCACATTACCGTCATTTTTTTACTTATACTGTTTCTACTTTGAGACCTTGCGTCGGAGCGAAGACTTCCGTCTTCGTTTACACGGATTGTACTAGTGGAGCAGCGACTTCTGCCTCTAACTCGGATTGGATTGATGACAGGAACTTTTTTGCTATGACCTGCGGTGATGTTTTGTTGGGCTCTTGTGTTCGTTATGTATCTAGTGTTGGAACGGGAGGAGGTCATTGGGTCATTTTGTAGTACAATGCTGACGGAGCTGTGGGTACGATATCGAGTACGTTTTTTAACGTATTTTCGATGACAAGGCCAGCGCCGATGTTTTTGAGGATGTTTTCGATGGTATCAAGTCCATACGCGTTTATGCGAGCCTTGTTGACCATTCTATTAACGTTATAATACTTTGGGTCAATCATCGTTTCCCAATGATCAGAGAATGGGATTTTCTGAGCTTTGCAGAAAGTTCATAGGCGATTGTTAAGAGAAGTCATCTTGCTTAACTTGTATCTGTTTTGGTTCGAATGGGGCAGCATGCCTGTTCGCGTGTGAATGTTTGATTTGGCTTAGCATGGTTTCATACCTTTTCCATGTCCTTAGCTCCGACTTGTAATGTGATTCGTATAGAAGAATATATATTTTCCTTTTCGATAATGCCTTCGACCTCGTTGATTTTCAAATCTGTTTTGCCGAGTATTTTCAGTTGAATTCTCCCTCCTTTTTTGCTGATTAGATTTGAAGAAGGTGACATTGCAATCACCAATCACAATAATTTCCTCAGTATTCTGAGAGTTCATTTCATCGGGCAATACACATCGGTTACGTGTGTTGGGTCCGTCGTGGTGAGATTGTGGCCCAACGTGTGTTGCAATGTCACAGCGTGTCTGCCTCCTGCTCACTACAGTGGTGTGGAGTGCCTCCCGATCTTTGACTGAATTTTCTATCGATTTGATGCGGTCGTTTGTCTCTTCGTCCAGAGCTGTGAGCTTCTTGGCCAGTTCGGAGTCTTGGTGCATTTGAAGTTTTTTCTCTTGATTTTGTGAGGCCCCAGCAGTTTCTTTGACAGCTGCTAACTCGCTGCTCATCAGATCTTTGAAATCATGAAATTGTTTCAGCACGTTTTCTGATTTTGATTCAGCAGCTGGCAATCGGGTATCCGTGTTCATTGTCTCTGTTTTGGATGAGTCAATGGAGGAGACTGTCTCTGTTTTGGATGAGCCAATGGAGGAGACTGTCTCTTTTTTGGATGAGCTGTTGGAGCCATGACTGATTTGTGCTTTCAATTGTTTTTGGTTCCCTCTCCCAGTTAACAAAATTTACAGCGCACTGTCATGCATTCCCCATTTCAGGGACTTCTTCGCAATTTTATGGCAGAGCTTGGAGAACTATCGCATAACATTAGTTTGGAGGCGTACGATTGGTGGCAAAGGCCACATTCTCGCTTAACATGAACCATTATGGACTGATATGACACAAACAATTTTACACCGCAGGCGGTTGCCAGCAACAACCCAGAAGTAACCGAAAGAAAATATCTATATGTATATAAATGACAACCTAGGTTTGACTAAACATGGCATCAGCGGAAAACTGAACAAAAATATGACCTATAAAAATGACGCAACAATATAATTTTGAGAGCACTCTAATCAGGCTAGTTAGCTCATAAAATAATATAAAAAGTTGTGAATTAAAGTAAATACCTACAAGCAATCTTCTAAGACATGAATATAAGCTAATCGACCAGTAAATAAGCAACTAAAGAAACTAACCTAACAATACATAAGAAAAATACGGAAGGAAATAATCTATTGAGCACCTGTGCACAAGATTTATTAGAGTGTCAAGGCTTTCTAGTGCACTGGAGTCAATGTCGTTCTGGCACCGTACCTGATGTACCCAGGTTAATCACCACTAAGAAGTGATCAACACATCACAATGTTCGTCTGCGTTGGACTGAGTATGAAGTCAGAGTAGGTCACTAGTGGGATTTATTCATGATCCTTGCAACATCAACACATGAGTACAGTAATTTCTATTGGTGGGTTACATATAACACTTGAAATGACTAGCTGTACGCAATCTTTTCAGACACTATAGTCTAAATTGGCAATACTTGTTATCTAAATGAACAATAGTATATTCCGAGTGCGCATCTTTGACTTCATTCAAGTAAAAACACAATGAAACCTTAGATAATAGATGAACTGGTGGGTCGGAAACGCGATGAAGTGGCGCTTAGCAAACGCGATCAACAGACGTGAAGCGGTGCAATGAACTGGCGTGTAGCGAGCGTGATGAACTGACGTGTAGCAAGCGCGATGACCTGGTATGTAGCGAGCTCCATGAACTGGCCTGAAGGGAAGAACTGTCGTGGAGGTGTAATCTTTCACGTGGGGCAAGCACTCGTGGCATGGGGTGCGGTGAGCAGTCTCAGTCTCGGCTAGGGGTGAGGGTTTGGTGTGTGGCCTAATGAGGCGCGGACCACTGGCTGAGCTCGCTTCGTGACTGTAGAGAGGAAGGCAGGGCGGAGGTATGCCAGGGAGCAAAATTCCACCCTTACACTGTTTGAATAAAGTGGGCCTATTTGGTCAATCACAGACACATAAACATGGTGTTAATATGTGGCCCACACTTCGTTGAATGGTCCGAAAATCAGTTCTAAACCGCCGATTTGGCATATGCCGTGTGTTAATGTTCATCACAGCAAATGAGGTGACCTCCTCTAGTTATATCGAGCAGAGGAGGAAACACTAGCACGCACCCTCATCCCACGGCCTTCAGGAGGAAATGTGTCAAAGGATGTTGGTGTGTGAATTGGCCTATGTGAGTTGGGGAGTTCATTTACAGACGTAATTATATTAGTACCGTCATAAGTCCATACATAGATATACACACATTTAAGATACCTATGAGGATGGGTACACAAAGTACATTTGATGATGAGTACACAAATTTAAGATACATATGATGATGGGTCAGTACCTTATAGCGTTCATCACATCGTGTAACCGAGTAAATGAACCCGTGACTGACCGATAGCGAGCACCTCACTTTTATCTGAGCATAAGTACCAGCTCTTCCGAAACAAGACGAGAAACCGAGGAAGTAACCGAGTGGTTGATTATCTGCCAGATACGTTGGGTAGCAAAGGTTGTCTGGTTATGTATTAGTGTGAGTTAGAGGGCCTCTGGCATACATGCATGTGTGATCCGGATCATGCATTGTTAAAACGACGATGTGCAAGGAGATCCCTGTCGTTATCCGTCACATTCAATTGCTCGCTTTGCTGAAAAATACGAAAGTAGTGATAATGAATCTGATCTGAGGAAAAAAACTGTTGCGCTGAGAGGAGAGTGCGGGAATAGTTCAATGGACTTACGCTATCCAATGTTCGTTTGTCCTCAGAGGCAAAGCAAATTTATTTTAGGGCCAGAACAATACGAAGTCGATAGGTACAGAGCACGCTGAGGTGAAATAGCAAGATTTGGCACAGTGCAGCAGTGTTAGAATTTGGCAGTTACTATTTGTTCGAAGAGACACAACGAGAGATTAGAGGTATATGTATGTGAGGTTATGTTTGTGTTTTGTTAACAGGTGATAGTGTTGATACTCTGAGCGGGCGGGTATATATAGTTTTACGTTACCAGTTTCACGTTAATCATCATCAATTGTTTACCTCTGCCTGCTTCTGCCTACGGGGAAACAATATTTTTGCTTGAAACATTTTTTGCTTGAAAGAAGATATGGTTGCGCAATTCTGAGTGTCCGCTAGTAGATTGTTGAAACTCTTTGGACCTGAAATAGTGAAAGCATTGACCACAATATATGTTCTTCTAATTCTGTGGCAAGTTTATTTTCGTTTCGTGTTCAACGTTGATGGGTCGCTTTTCGAGTTGTCAACACAACAACATTTAAACAGGAAAGCTTGTTCTGAATTTTGAAATCTCGTATTGCTTAGTTCAGCTCTAGTCGTTCCAGGATGTTCAGCCACCCAAGTTTGTTTAGAATTGGTGTCACGTGATCGCTCTTTCTAAAGTTCCCATTGTGAGTTACTTTTGCGGTGAAATTTATGCTATGTTGAATGTCTGAGAGTCACGTTCTCGTTCACTTACTCCATATGGTAGGGCAGTAGTTTATATGTGAAAAAATCAGATCATTGATTATGAGAAGTTTTGCTTGAAGTCGAGTTGTTTCGTTGTTCGACTGAAAAACATGAGTGTACCATTCAGTTTAGAACAGAGCTCATCAACGTGATACCTTAAGGTCGTATTGAGATCAAGCCTCACTCCCAGACTTTTGACTCTCTTGTCAAGAGGAATTTTTACGCCCATGCAATCAACGCAAAGTTCTCGGGAACTCTCCGTGTATGTTCTTTGGATCCCAGGTTAATGCATTGTGTTTTACTTGTATAAACTTTACCCCCATATGAAGAATACCGATCATTTATGTGAATCAGCGCTGTTTCTGCATCTTTCTTCAGCTTTTGCCGGTCTAACGAACAGCAGTTGAACATCGTCTGCGTATAATGTTTCTGGCATTGTCGAGAGAGTTTATACAGTAATGGCAATGATAAACATAAGAAAAAGTATTGATCCGAGAATCGATCCTTGTGGGACCCCGAAATTTTGCCGGTCTTGGAGAAGAGGTGATCCTTTCATCTAACACGGCAGACTGGGACCAATGCCTGAAATAGCTTTCAAACCAGGATGTTTGGATGTTCGGTTGTAGCAGTTTTTGCAGCAAAATGCCGTGATTTACACTTCAAAATGTTTTAAAGAGGCCCAGCAGCACGAGTAATGATAGGCTGTTTTCGTTTATAGATTTGTGTTCGAGTTCGTAGATTTTCAGCAGCGCGTCTTCAGGAGAGGTCTGCTGCCTGTATGCATACTGACAAATCATTGATGAGATTGGCCTCTTCAAGGTAGTCAAAACGTTGAAGTGCAATATTATTTTCCAATATTTTTGAAGCTGCTGCTAAGAGGCGTATGGGTCTATGATTTGAAGGGTCGTTTTATCTCCCCCTTTTAATGGATAGCTGTGAATAGCGCGTGTTTCCAATTTTTAGGGAAGGTAATTCTTGCAATGGATGTGTTGATGAGCAGCTGGAAATATGGAAGAATACTTTCTAACCCATCCTTGAGGAACTATAATGCTATTCCATCGTTCCCACAAGAATTTGTATTTTTAAGCGCGAAAATAGCCAAAACAATTCCCAATCTGCTTGCTGGGCTCGGTGACCACAATTGGTCCTTCTGGGTGGATGAGTCGTAATAATATGGAGCTGTGAGCCAAGTTAGCTTGTGCGTTACCGAGGTTTCGCTAACCACCGAGAAAATTTTGTTGTGTTCGTTCATTACCTCTTCGTACGTATGCTTTCCAACGCTAGCAACACACTCATTGAATTATTCTTCTACTTTTACAGGGTTTTCATAGTTTAATTTTTTTTTTGGTTTCTTGTGGGGCACAGTGTTCCCAGGGATGTTCCAAGTCTGCTTCGGGTTGTTTTTTGCTTCTTCTAATTCAGCAAGGTTGTTTATCTTTCTATGGTTTGCCTTTTAGTTTTTTTATGCGTTTCCTCATCGTTTGGCAAAACACTCGCAGGACATTTAAACCACGCGAATCATGGGTCAAATCCATGCTGTTTGAGTCGGTGTTATCTTTTTCAGCAGCCTCATTAGCTTGAACTTTCAGAAACCTTTGAAAATATTTTCGGTTTTGTATTTCCTGATTGAGTTCATTATTCATCCAGCTGACTGGAGGGCGCACCAGTAGGAGTGTATATAACCGCGAAACGCAAATTAGTGAAGGATTATAGATAGGGATAAATTAGGGTGGGCGGAGTAGGGCGCGGTGCATGCAACCTGCCTCAACCGAGCGTACAGCGGTCGGCGCAGAAACGGACAGACGGAAACCTTATACATGTTAACGGGTTATATATTTACATAAGGTTATCAGCATTTCAATGCTTGTGGGGATATTGCAACTTTGTTGCTTTCATATTGCACGTTCACTGCTGTGTCCTCTGAATGTTTTTTAGGGGATATTGACAAACATACATTCATAAGATGTTTTTTTTATTGACAAAACATAATAATTTACATGCTGTATTAAAGGTCAAGACTCAACACATATTCTTCTTGCAGGATTGTTGATTTCCAGATACGTTTATGATGATTTTTTCAACCTTGATATCATTTCTTCGACGTTCGCTATTGGATAACCGCTCGATTATCTTTTTAACTGGTACATTTTGACATAGATAATAGGCAAAGTAGATGCAGTAAGCTTCACAGACCAACGATAGATCACTTTGGATTGATTTCTGCAGTACAAGTTGTATTTTTGCATGTATTTTATAATACGATGCTATATTTCCTCCATATATTTTTGGATTGAACCCAAAAGAATTAAAAAAGTAGTGTTTGTTTCCGTTTTTGAATATAAGAATCCAATGACCCATTTTATTAGGATCGCTTTCGCTGCTAACAATCATGTAGCCATTCATTTGATGCATGGGCATTCTGTTTTCCGCAAAACATCCTATATAGGCACGTTTCAAAATTGGAACGGTCTTGGATATGTGGTCAATTTGATTATTATTCATGATTACTGTAGAAAGTTGGGGAATACCCTCCTCGCCGAATTTATTTGGATGACACCGAGTGTGTAACCTACCAGGAACAAGATCTTATTCGTAGTGGGCGGATTTTCACAGTTCTCTGTTATACGTATGTTTGCTCGTTTTTCTAGGTTAATGACATCTTCAGAGTCGGTGGGTCTTGTATCTAAAACAAATATACTTCTTCCTACAGGGAAATTTTGTCTTGTGATGAGATGAGCGCTGTTACGCCTCCCTATAGCCGAAAGGGTTTGATAGTATGCTTGGGCACACTCTCTGGGAAACGATGATCTAATGTTGGTTACGCAGTTTCCGTTTACATCAACAATAACGTTTGTGATATCATTATGCTGGAAGTAATTTGGATTGCGATCATAGGCTCCGTTGTGTGCAGCTTGATCTATGAGAAACAGGGTTAATTTATGAGGAACAACCCCGTTGAAAGGGGAATCAATGGAGATTGAGTTTTGACCGGTAGGAAACACGAATGTTTTGACAATAGGTCGATCGTACATGTATTCAATCATGTCATGGTTTTTTGTGAGTGCTTTATTAAGATCAAGCAAAGCTGTAAGGTATGGTACAACTTTTTTACACCATAATTTGCATGAATCAACTAAATAGATGTAGTGTTCATTGTCATGTGTTAGAAGAACGCTACTAGGTTTGGCC
This sequence comes from Gammarus roeselii, assembly GCA_016164225.1. Lineage (NCBI taxonomy): Eukaryota > Metazoa > Arthropoda > Malacostraca > Amphipoda > Gammaridae > Gammarus > Gammarus roeselii. The sequence goes on from SDVV010010314.1 coordinate 15,092, forward strand.
AGCTCCAAGCGTATATTTACGCTGACATTATCCAATAGATAACTATTGCTACCGGATACGTCAAAGTTTAGTGGCCCCATCATGTGTATACCATGACGTACACTTTCTTGAACCCATGTCTCATTTTCGTTTTGAGTCGTAAAATTTGCCGCGACGACGGTATCTGGAATGGGTGTTTGCAATGATTCATACATCATATTCAACCCTCTATTATTTAGATCGGAGCTCTTCATAGATGTATAGGCGTTGAGATTATTCAGTAGTCCTGTATAACTGTTTCCTTTACATTGGACACCATTTAGGAACAGAGAGTGACTTTGGAACATACGATGAAAGAATCCGTCAACGCGTGTAACATTTGCAGCGGCGGCCAATGCGCTCCCACCTGCATTTCTAACACGGATTTTCCTTTCTGCAGTTAACGAGCTCAAGTCAACCATTTCATTATCCGATCCTGTAATATGAAATTCTATAAAGGAACCGGCAATTCTACCATCATACAGACTACTGTTTGTACTTCGATAGTTCCTTTCAAATTTCGATTCGATACTTGATTCAATTAAATATTTTTTGTTGATGGAGGGGAACATATCAATCACCCCCATTTCATAGTTTTCCGTAGGGGCTTCTAGCCATGTCATGATGAGAGATGATACAACAAGCATGTTGTCGGTATAGATCCTTCCCCGAAACTAACGGTATTGGTACATGAACACTGGTATTTATTAGTAGTTGAACAATGGACGACACGGCTCCATCTTTCTTCCATGATTCCTCTTCGATTTACGATTTTTCGTTACTTTTCTTGTGATCTTACCTCCAACCATGGTTTTCTTTATAACATTCTTGAGTGTAGCAACCCCATGTTCCTTTGTTGATTGTCGCATATCTTTCTGCTCCGAGTAATCGTGTGCCATATTTCGAGCCATATCGGCAGCTGCAGGTAGTAATGTTTTTCGTAGAAAAGGCAATGTGCGTCTTACAAGACTGGCTATGGTTGAGAAGAAACCGCTACCTCTCTGGTACGATATCGGACTTGTGAATCTGTCAATATCATGTAAACTTCCACAGCGTATTTTGTCACGTTTCGCGAATAAAACTTCGTATTGTTTGTACGACGGATATGCATATACCACCCTCATGATTGCTTGATACCAAATGATGTTTTTTATATCCAGCGTTATATTTATAAGGGTCTAGCTTCTTTTAAA
>SDVV010010315.1:0-16301 GCA_016164225.1 Gammarus roeselii
TTAGCAGACAAAAAAATGTGATTTTTCTCCAATTTTTTAAAATGTTTTGTCACTCCTTATTATTCGAATTTCGAAGCCGCTCTACTCTGGCCTTCCGCTGCACTCGTGTTGCGTGTATTGTTGATTTTCAAGGAGTCTCAGGAAACCCCCGGGGATAATCGCTCAGTATTGGTGATGCAAAATAAATCTTTGTTGGACTCGATTTTTTTTCGTATTCAGAAATGACCCTTAAAATTTTTACCTATCAAACAGTGGACAACTCGACAAACACCAGACCGACACTCGTAAGCGTTGTCTTCAATACCAGTAGTAGTAGTTGCTTCTGTGTTCCACTGGAACCTTGACGCCAAGTCAAAGCACGCTCCGCCGTAGGGCGTCTTCAGTCGTATAGCTGGATTATATGTTCTGCTTGTTACAGAGGCAAGTAGCAGATGAATTTCAGAAAATGTACCTAAATGCAGAATAATATTTGTCGACATTCATTAATGTTTAAAGTCGTAGCTTATTCAACCTTCGAAGTAGAATCAGAAGAACATGATTGAGATTTTTTGAACAGTTCAAAAAACTTATTTTTGATCAAATATATTTTTCTCAACTGCAAATAATAAATGTATCACGATTACGGCAAAGGGCGAGAGCAAGGAAGCATCTTGGAAGCCCAAACTGTTTATTCAAGCAATGAAGAAGATACTTCTTATTTGTATAGGTATCATGCATTCGAGATGACGTCACAAGCCAGACGAGCTGCTACTGAGGGTAAAGAATTGTGTGTTATCTAGCTACAGCAAAAATTAACGTAAGACTTGGCGAACACGAGCCGCCAGCACATGAGTGCATAGAAACTACGTCTATACCGCTGTCACTAATTATTATATATACAATGCTTAATTTGTATTTCATCATGGCATAACTTCAGGGAGTTATAGGTATTATTTGAACGAGATATAGGTTCTAAAATGAATGACAAACGCCAACTAGTCTGTTTAACGCTCATTAAACTAAGACCATTCCGAAAAAAAAAATCCTTAAAATCGTTATACTCATTAGCATCCTTTGAAAATCAAAAACAGGGGCAATGATTTCTCGCGGTTGAGGAAGGCAGTTTGGCATAGTATTAGTAAGTTTGAGCTGCAATATAACAAAAAACTTATCTGTCAACTTTCCGTAATTTCTGTACTCCCACAGGTGCAGGAATACAGCGCCGAGCGCTTGACCAGTGGCCTACTTTTTAAAGTTTCGCACCATCTCTACCCATCTTATGCAACATTTTATCCTTTCACAGAGCGCTCCGATTTCTTATTCTTTATTGAAGACTGTAGCTATACTACAAATGCCGCCTCAGCATCGATATTTGGTCGCTTTATCTTGTTCTGTTTTAATTCGAGCAGTGAAGGAATCATGGCAAAATTCGGCGACGGTGCATTCGAACCAAGACGAATAATCTACATCACTTCGCTTCTCATGTGGCTAACCGGACTTGTGGTCTCATGCGCCCTGTTATACATTGTGAACCAATACCAGTCACATGAATTAATTGCCGAAGAAGTGGCTAGAAATTTCGTCTGTTTTGATAACTAAGAATGTCTACAGAGCGGAAGTTATATAACAAAACTCTCCACCGCCATCAAGTTTATCTAATAAATTCAGAAGTATTATTAAGTCAGTTAAAAAAGTGCGAACCTTGAGTTGTTCGACCAAGTTTAAATAAAAATATCAAGTGTATAAAAATAACTTTATTCGGTTTTCTGGAACATGACAAACAAGTCGTCCTGCATGCAAGATCTTTTACTGGCAATGAACTCGACCGTTTGGGGTATAGAGGTGCAAGTCTACTTCTATTCCTATTAGTTTGATACTTTTGGATTCTACCATAGCAAGTTCTCTCACGGGCCTCCGCATTGGTGGCTATTTGAAAACGAGGTGGGTGTTCTCACTCCAAGTTTTTTGGACAGCGTCGAAACGTGGGCATCGTCGGAGTCCCCGAGAAGATGCGAGGAGAAGTTGATGCCGTCGATCCGCGAAGAGTTACCCTAAATTGACTAACCAACTGTGTAGTGGCTAGTGTTTACTTCAACTGTATCACAGGGTATTTCTCTGGTTCTTTTCATTTTCCAGGTTATCGTATAACTAATTCTGAGAAAGACAAGGATGTCGTTGGTTTTGCAGGGCACTTGTGAAATGGCATAGACTGTGATTATTATCTACGTTTTATTGCCTATTAGATCATTTTTAGAAACAAGTTAAATTTCCAATCATTCTTAATGTTTGAGTTCCACGTCAAAACTTAGTTTTAACAGTGCACAGAATCACTACCAGAATATATTCATAATTTTCAACGTACTATTTCCCTCTTTCCTTGTTCTGCATATAATCAAATTTATCTCTATGGATCATGTACAAATTTGGAAAGATGATATTTGTCGAATTTTAAAAGATGTCTCACATCTTATCATTTGGATCTTCTGCCTGTCACCCGGAATTTATGCCTTGTTCCTGATATTCGCCAACAACAGCATACTGGAAGAAGGCCAGTACAAGAGCCCATACCAGGCATTCATCCGCCTGTTCCAAGAATTCATGCTGGTCGAAACGAAGTTTTTCTCCAACTTTTCGATAGCCCAAGTTCCAACTGTTTTCCTATCGTTGCTCGTGGTGTGCCTTTTATTTTACAATATTTGTTCTACTGTAGGTATGATACTCGTGTTTTGTTCGCTGTACGCTATGGTAGGTCCATGGCTCATTTCAAGCATGCTCGCCATTATTCCCTTGCCTGTCTCAAGCATCGTGGGATCTGCAGTGGTCGCGAGTTTCATCATGGCAGTGGCACATGAATAGACGTGACCCATGCGCACCACACTTCGTGAGTTAGCAGTATCCTTATGAGAGTACCGTGGCACATGGGTATAGAGGTGACCCATAGGTCAAAATACTTTTCGAGGAAGCCGCAAACATGGGTATATCGGAGCGAAGTCGCTTTTGATCAGTTCTATTCCGACACCAAGGGGTTGCGTCATGTAATTGAGACAATGTGTCACCCCAACACATTTCTCAATGAATCTGTCAAATTACTGGATAAGTTAGGTGACCCAGTCAGGATTCTGGGGGAGATGAGCCCCTTAATGTTATCTTATCCAATTTAATCTTATCTAAGTTGGCCCAATTCGTGTGTCTGATTACTTGACCTTGACGATAACTCCAAGTCAAACCCAACCATTGATTGATAATGTCATCTTGTAGTACATAATACACTTTGATATGAAATCTACCGTTTTTGGACGCGTCCGAAATTGAACATGTTTTTCTTTATTCCTTTTAAAAAAAATTTAATGGAGCTGACTCAGTCGGGGACATTTGAGTAAAATCATATAAGTGAACCTAAAATATTATGCGTGCATGAAGTAAGTTTGTTACAAATTACTGTGGAATCTCATCAAATCATGTTAGGTTTACGTGATACAACTGTTGTATAAATTCTTATATTTTTACTGTTCAGTCATAACATTTCAGTAACAATAAACATGCCCTGCAAACAGTTGCCCGTGTAACTGATCATTAGGGCTCGTCGGTGCACACGCACAGTACTCATTCCTCAGCTACGCTGCCACACATATACAACGATAAAAAATAATATGAAATTCATTTATTTGTGGAAACAATTAAGTTAGTGTCTTATTTATAGATTCAACGCGCGAGCGTATTTTCTTTGGCTGCTGTACGCGACCCGAAGTCTTTGTAGTAAACCGAAAACTGCTCGCTCTGTCAGTGTTAGAGTAGATCTTGCAGAGCGAGATTCACCCTGCCTGCGGCCACAAAAATAGGAGATTAATCAAAAACTATCAACCAATAACAGTTACAAATACCACTGAAGAAATTTTGTGTGCCCTTCTGTATGACAAAATGACGGGTACTTCTGAGGAGGAGAATCAAAATAGTTTCAGAAGAGATGGGAGAGGAACAGATAATCTGTGCCTCTTTGAAAAAAAATATATAAGTAAAAGGGAGGGACAAAAGATGTACCTAGGTTATCATGACATAGCGAAAGCTAATAACAGGGTGCATACTTACAGACTGGGAAGTGCTTTGAGCGGTTCGATTTAGCCTGAATCTAGTGAACATCATCAAATCCCTCCCTAGTGATACACGAACCCATGTTGCCATGAGAAACAGTGAACCAGACTGGGATAGGAGTAGAAGAGAGGTCAGGCAGGGATGTATCTTGTCACCTCTCATTTTCAGTTTATTTACAGAGGAAATAGCTGCTACGATTAGGAAATCAGGGCTGGCATCCGAGCAACGGACCCTGGAAGTCCTAACGTATGATGACGACATGGTCTTAGGAGCAAGGAGCGGGAAAACATTGCTGAGGACGTTAGTTATCACCCGCAAATTTGGAGGTACTTGGGTGTCCGCTTCAGTACGGGGAAAAGCTCGGTTGTTGTGGACGAACATAATGAGGGCTGGAAGGGGACATCTGGCAGGGTTGGAAATAGACCGGGGGGAAATATATAGATATCTGGGGATCACACAGACCTACTCGAGCCTGGGAAAGCCAAATTGGAGGAGGCGACCAGGCCAGACAACGGTGGGGTAGACTGGCCGGAGGGAGTGGGTATGAAACTAAAAAATATGAAGGGATGACTGGTTGTTGGAAGTGGGTGGTGGTCCCTTACATTATGTAAGGGATGGATGCGCTAGGTTGTACACGAGGTAATATGAGAGGCCGGTTAAGACTCAAAACATGGTAGGGAGACTGGATCTAGGAGCGAATGGCTTTGTTACTACTGAAGCTCCAAGTCCAAACTGAACTATAGGGTGTGTTTAGACCTAATGAAGGAAAATAGGTGGGTTAATAATGTGTATCGATGGGAAAAGGAAAAAAAGCATGGTGGAGGGACAATAAATGTGTAGTATGGAAATCTAAACGGAGCAAGTCATACAGATTCGATCGGATAAAACCGATAACGTTCCGCTGGATAGAGGGAGAGTAAGGAATATGGAACAGAGAAGTAGAGTGAGAAATGAATGGAAGGCTATGACCGACAAGTGAATCAAAAGCGTTGGTATGAGGAAATTAGAGACAAGGAGTGGATGAAAAAATTTCACTCGGCACGTACAAAAAGGAGCCGAGACCAGCTGCTTAGAGCCTATGATGGGTCGTTAGGAGCCTCGCTACTTAACCAGGCGAAGACGAGAAATTTGGAAGTGCGGGCCAAAATCTGCGGGTGGAACGACATAGGAGATCGATGCGGAGTCCGTGGGACCAGGCAAAGGAATCGGTAGAGCATCTGCTTAGGTGTAATTTCAACGTGAGGAAAATAAAATAATTCGAAAATTTAGTACGGAATGAGGTTTGAATGGAAAAGTGGGATAACTCGGAGAGGAGGCGGAGGGGCACGGGGATACAATGGCACTGCTGCTCGGCATGGGAGACAGAGACCAGAGGGAGACCCTGAAGCACAGCGAGATTCCTGATTTTAAATGTATGGAAAGAGGGAGCATAGACTAAGGGAAATCGAAACCGGGGAGGTGGAATAGTGAACTCTGAGAAAGAGAGTACTAAGTATGGAACTTTCTACCTGGATGTTGCGGTGGATGGATGATTATTCATTTTATAGATCATTAACACTTTATTTTAGTATTTTATTCTTTTTTATTTCATGGGCTCCATTATTTATCTGTGCCCTTTTTCATGGTGATCAATTTTGGATAAGTTATAGAATTATGTATCGTTAGACGCCCGCAGGGGCCCTAGGTGGACTATGCGGTGTGCTAGTTTGTCTAGTCCAACCTACGGTGGGAGAATTTGCGCTCTCCCGGGCGCCTAATAAATGTCCGAGCACAACTAGGCGTTTTGATGGCTAAAAGGTAAAATTATGTTGATGTTGATCTTAGAAAAGTGAAAGTATTGAATGGCATTGTACGTGGAGGGGACGAGGCGAGTCACGTCAGGTTGCGACGAGTGGAGACGGGTCGACTGGCGAGGCGACGAGTCGAGACGAACCAAGGCTTCTTGAGACTAGGTGACCCGGGGGGGGGGGTACTCGCGGGACTCGAGGGACCCTGGGGTTTCGGGAACCCGGGGGACTTGGAAGACCAGGAGGATTTGGGGGGACCCACTTGGACTCTTCCGGGGCCCTTTGGGACATCCTTGAGACCATTTGAGACCCCCTTGAAAAACTTTGGGACCCGCTTGAGGCCCCTCTGAACCCTGGACCCCTGCTTTTCCCTCCCCACGCTGTAAAACACACACATAAAAATGTTTAAATGTGAAATGCTTGAGTAGAACAATTACCCATTACAGTCCGCGGATTACTGGCGCAGAGGGCGAGGGTTGCGTCGAGGCTGGTCGAGGTGCGTCGAGATCAGTCGAAACATGTTGAGGCGAGTCGAGTTGGTCGCGACGAGCCAAGACTGCCGAAATGATCCGAGACAAGCCGAGATGAGCTGAGACGAGGGGACCCGGGGAACTCTGGGGACCCGAGGGACTTGGGTTACCCTCCGGGATTCGTCGAGCTCTTTTGGGACCCAAGACACATCTGCCACCCCACTCCCCCCTTAAATGCTTGGGTAAAAATTTTGTTATTACAGTCCACATGATGACTAGCGCAGAGGGGGAGAGCCGCGTCGAGGCTGGTCGAGATGCGTCGAGATCAGTCGAAACATGTTGAGGCGAGTCGAGTTGGTCGCGACGAGCCGATACTGGCCGAAATGATTCGAGACAAGCCGAGATGAGCTGAGATGAGGAGTCTCGAGAGACCCGGGGAGCTCGGGAAGACCCGGGGGACTTGGGTTACCCTCCGGGATTCATCGGGCTCTATTGGGACCCAAGGGACTTCTGCCCCCCCCCACCCTATCCCCTTAAACAATGAGTGTGAAATCAGCAATACGAGCAGATTTTCTGTCCGTGACGAACCTACTCTTACTTTCTTCTTCACGATCCACAATTTAGTCATGTATAACAATGCTAGTGAATTTGTGCGGGAGTTCCTGTTTGTGATTTTTTGAGTGGGTGTATTTTCTTCAGTCTGTGCTCACCCGCGCGTGCACGGACCATATGTAATTTCTGGGGTTGACCTGGACTGCGTAGCTATAACCCTTGTGACGCGTTTCGGTTGGAGTTGATCTAATCCGTGAAGCCATAGACCTTGTACCAATTTCGACGATACTATCTGTGCGCACTGGCACGCGTGCATACTGCTCTTGGAGTTCTGAGTGGTTAGAGGCGGGGATTCGTTTCTTCTGAGTCGTTATCTTATCTAAATAACTATATTGTACGTCTACTTGACTAGACCACGTAGCTGTAAACATTGTGTTGCGTTGCTGTCGGAGCTGACTTTGTCCGTGTAGCCGTAAACCATGTACCAGTCCCAACGATGATACACGTTTGCACTAGCGTGCGTACATATTACTCTTGAAATTCTAAATGATTGGAGGCAAGGATTCGTTTCGTTTGAGTCTTACCTGAATAAATGAAGTGTACTGTGGTCGACCTGGGCCGTGTGGCGGTTTAGGTCGTGATTCGTTGCTGTCAGAGCTGACTTTGTTCGTGTAGCCATAAACCTTGTACTAGTCTCGACGATGCTACCTGTGCGCACTAGCGTGCGTACATATTATTCTTGAAGTTCAAAATGATTGGAAGCGGAAGTCCGTTTCGTCAAAGCGTTTTCCTCATGCGCACAGCGTGCGTCTGACATTGCTAAAAAATTCTAACTGTAATAACGTTTTTTCTCGCACACTGAGACGCACGAGCCCACTGAAATCTATGATTATCGAGCCATACGGAGGAGCTTATTATGACTCGCGTTGAGGCTCTGGTGGAACTGATAATCAAATCAAATCGGGAGCCCAGTGTTCGCGCTAAAATTATTTCCCCTCACGCGCACTATCGCCACTTCACTTCAGCTTACTGTCATAGTCGGACACTGTCATAACCGCTAAAAATCTTTCAGCCCACGTGCTTTCGCGGTAAACAATGTTTCAGCCCACGCGCATTTGCGGCACAATCATGATAACCTTCACCCAGAGCATCCACTGTCATAACCGCCACTGTCATATTAGCCAAGAGTCGTACCATTTGACTGGTTATCACACCAATGAAACTTCAATAAACTGTCATAACCGCCACTGTCATATTAGCCAAGAGTCGTACCATTTGACTGGTTATCACACCAATGAAACTTCAATAAACTGTCATAACCGCTGAAAAATGGCATTACGTAACCTAGAAAAATACGTACGTTTGCCCCGCGAGTTATAAATACGTAACTTTGCCCTGCGGGTTAGAAACATGTACCTTTAGGTTAGGTTAGGCTGGGTAGGAAAAGTTTAATTAAAGTGATAACAGTAAAATGGTACCTTAGTTTGGTTGACAGAACAACTCGTGGCTGATGTGCCAGCGGCGGATATGACAGTGGCTGGTCTGACCGAGGAATGCTATGAATGTTCGCTGTTCAAAAATGATACCGTAGGTAGGTAGTCGGAACAACTTGTGGCTGAAACGACAGTTGGCGGAGATGAAAGGGGCTGATCTGACGTTAGCTATAAAAGAATTTAGCGCCAGGTATAGCGACCCATCAAATCTACCTGGGTAGCCTGGGCCTATCAACTGTCGCTCACCAAGCTTGCTCAGGACCGACTTCACCGGCATTCCCTGACATCGTAGGTAGTTAGGTTTCCAGCTATTTTTAAGAGGCCTTTGACTCTTTTTTTTTCCTTTTTTCTTTACTGTGGTTTGCATCACACACTGAACACTAAGCGGTCCTTCAAATCACACTCTGTCATGTCTCTTCCCTTATTATTAGCATTTCATTCCCCACGACCCTGATTCACATGTTTCATTTTAAGCAATGTAAGTTTTGTATTGCTGCTTCGATTTTCATTCAGGTATCGGGATCCCCCCCTCCCCGGAAGGTGCTCTTGTATTTTGAAGGTTTCTTTCATGGTGTTATTTTGACTTGGTCTTTCAGATCACACTCAGCCTTATTTCTCATCTAATATACTCTGGGTAGCACCGATATTCAGATCTAAGCTCTCATCGAGAAGGTCAACCCTACTTCAACAACGACAATAAATCCTTCCTCTGTTAAATATCCATTTGTGTTGCTTTGAACGTTTATTCAATTATGTAAGCCCTTCCTATGCCAGTTAGAAGAGAATGGGCCTCTTTAATCAGGTAAGATGTAACCCACCCCCACGGGATATTCAGCTATCAGGCGTGACTCTTTAGACAAGGTATTGCTTTTGGTATTCGGAGCAGCAGGAGATAATTCATCCTCTTCAAGATTTAGAAAGTGCAAAAGTAACGCTGTTTTAGTACGGTACAGTACCTCCACAACACAGTGAAGTGAGAAAGCTCGTAAATGGTGTAACACTGGAAATGCCTCAAATTAATAACTGATATTGTATAAAATCTAAATATAGAACAACTAAGCATTCCATTGATACATTTATTTGTTAAATAAATAATGAATAAAAGGGGGTATAAATAACAATAAACAAAGGTAACTAATGCAGAATAATATTGGCAGCAATGGCGGTACTGAATTGGAATGACGGCATATGTTGCCCTTCTCTGACGTCACACGGCTGGTTGCCACAAGTCGCAAGGCGAGTTTGTCTCTCATGTAATTAGATGAACCGTAATTAAAATAGTTACGACTTATAATTGAAAATGGAGTACTTCTCTACTTTGAATGTAAGATAAGTCTACCCTTGAGTGCAATACACATGAGAAAGAATGATTTTTCCTATTGAAATTTCAATTGAACGAATTCCTTTACATTCACAGTTTGTAAATATATGCATGGGGACCATTGGGAAAACAATTGGCATGGGGACGCTTGGCAACTGCCGTTCCAAGACTGCATGGCGACGCTTGGCAACTACTCGTTCCAAAGCTGCAGAGCGACGCTCGGCAACTACTCGTTCCAAGGCTCTATGGCGACGCTTGGCAACTGCTCATTCCAAGGTTGCAGAGCTTGGCCACTACTCGTTCAAAGGTTGCAGAGCGACGCTCGGCAATTACTCGTGTTAATGATGCAAAGCGACGCTTGGCATTTACTACTCGTTACAAGGTTGCAGAGCAACGCTTGGCAACTACTCGTACCAAGGCAGCAGAACGACGCTTGGCCACTACTCGTTCAAAGGCGGCAGTGCGACGCTCGGCAACTACTCGTTCCATGATGCAGAACGACGCTTGGCCACTACTCGTTCAAAGTCTGCAGAGCGACGCTCGGCAACTTCTTGTGTTAAGGCTGCAAAGCGACGTTTGGCAACAACTACTTGTTACAAGGTTGCAGAGCAACGCTAGCAAATACTCGTTCCAAGGAAGCAGAGCGACGCTTGCAACTACTCGTTCAAATGCTGCAGAGCGACGCTTGGCAACTACTCGTTCCAAGGCAGCAGAGCGACGCTTGGCAACTACTCGTTCAAATGCTGCAGAGTAACGCTTGGCAACTACTCGTTCTGAGGCTGCAGAGCGACGCTTGGCAACTACTCGTTGCAAGGCTGCTTAGCGACACTTGGTAACTACTCGTTCTAAGGCTGCAGAGCGACGCTTGGCAAGTACTCGTTCCATGGCTGCTTAGCGACACTTGGCAACTACTCATTCCAAGGCTGCAGAGCGACGCTTGGCAACTACTCGTTCCAAGACTGCTTAACGACACTTGGCAACTACTCGTTCCAAAGCTGCAGAGCGACGCTTGGCAACTACTCGTTCCAAGGCTGCAGAGCGACGCTTGGCAACTAATCTTTCCAATGTTGCAGAGCGACGTTTGGCAACTACTCGTTCCAAGGCTGCAGAGCGACGCTTGTCAAATACTCGTTCCAAGGAAGCAGAGCGACGCTTGCAACTACTCGTTCAAATGCTGCAGAGCGACGCTTGGCCAATATTCGTTCAAGGCTGCAGAGCGACGCTTGGCAACTAATCTTTCCAAGGCTGCAGAGCGACGCTTAGCAACTACTCGTTCCAATACTGCAGGGCGACGCTTGGCAACTACTCGTTCCAAGGCTGCAGAGCGACGCTAGGCAACTACTCGTTCCAAGGCTGCAGAGCGACGCTTGGCAACTACTCGTTCCAAGGCTGCAGAGCGACGCTTGGACAATATTCGTTCCAAGGCTGCAGAGCGACGCTTGGCAACTACTCGTTCCAAGGCTACAGAGCGACGCTTGGCAACTACTCGTTCCAAGGCTGCAGAGCGACGCTTGGCCGATATTCGTTCCAAGGCTGCAGAGCGACGCTTGGCAACTACTCGTTCCAAGGCTGCAGAGTGACGCTTGGCAACTACTCGTTCCAAGGCTGCAGTGACGTTCAACACCCGCACGGAATTTGATTGATCTTCGTAAGATGCGTAGCCGATTCAGTCTAGGGTTGCACTCGGTTCTCGACAATAAATATGCAATTTAGAAACAACACTTTCCAATCAAATTTGCGAATCAGGACTGTTTTTTGCAGGACAGAAATTCCTATATTGGTCCGATACGTTGCTGACGTACCAATGTTTGCTGGGTTTAATCTAGCCGTCACATTTGACTAGATTAGGCATTGTCACACGAGCTGGAAAAAGGCAGTCGTACCGAAAAGGGAATAATACAGCCACACACTGAGGCTAAAATCTGGAATAAACAGTTTTCAATTACTGAATTTAGCACTTGCACACAAAGCTCCAATGAGGGTTCATATCCGATGACGTCAGTGCGTTTAACGCTTACTGTGCTGTGACCACTCTGAGGGTACTGTTTCTGTCGAAAACAGAGACTCTGGGTGTACTGTTTCAGTCAAAAACAGAAAGTGCACATTTTAAAAACTGTCCTAGACGGTCAACTCTTTCCATTCATACAACTTCAAGTCGAGGACAACGACTTCCTGTGTAATTGTATGAAATTTCGCTTCCTGTTATTGAGTTTGAGATGAAATATAGCTAAAACTATAATTGTTGCTAACGTTTCTTGTTATTTCTGTACTCCGACGGACGCACGGAAATAAAAGGGCATGACCAGTGAACTTCTTATTCGAGATTTTTGTGCTTTTTGATGACATGGTTCCCTAATGAAATAAAGGTGGGACGGCCATTCGGGAGACCTAAGTTCATTTGGCAACAATCTGTAAGCCCAATTATCAAGATTAGACAGTACGATTGCAATAGAATCTTGGGCCTGAGCGTCACATCTGGTGGGACCTCTGCTCTGTTCTCGAATGTGTGTTCCCGGTAAACTCAAACGTTAATCTTGAAGAGTCATTAAGTGTATGGATGTATTTGGAAGTACAGTATATTGAAAAGTCGGGAAAAGCAGGAAATATGTGTTTTGGAAGACTTTAATACCTCACCTCACACTGCTAGATTTGTTGAGATTTAAGATCTATTTGCTGAATATAATTTGGTGAATATGTGTTTTGGAAGACTTTAATACCTCCCCTCACACTGCTAGATTTGTTGAGATTTAAGATCTATTTGTTGAATATAATATGGTGTTGTATGACACTAGGTTTCTCTCGTCTTATACGTTCACTCATATAAATTAAGGTTCTCTATCCACCTCTTGCATTAATCCTTCCTATTGGTCTGTCTTTGCTGTTGTTAGGTGCAACCGTTCCACGTTATATGCTCCCACGTGTGGCCAGCACGGATCACTGTGTGATAGGGTTACTCTAAATGTCGAGAGATGGTCGACCCCTCAGCTAGTTGATTCCCACAAGGTTAAAACGGCCAACTGGAACTTCGAGAACTAGGTGACAACGGATCGATTCTGTAGAGAACTTGATACCCTTCTTTCACACATACATGATAGGCTTCTCGGAATGAATGAGGGAGGTGATATTGAATGACTGAATGCCTGTACGGTTCAATGAGACGGTGTATTTTATTTGCTGGTCATTTGCAGATACTTCTCTCAGAGGTGCGTGAAGGTATATGCAAGGATTTTTGGGATTTAATCGGGCAGTCAACCTTGAGAAAGAATCACTGCCACTCTCTGTTGTAGGGATTACGGGTAATGGGTGACGTGGGTGGCGTCTTTAGCAATACGCCGGTGGTAAACGAAACGATCAGTGTTGCCTAGGTCAAGGCTATTGTAAGAGGATTAAAAAGTCACCTGGTCGTTGGTAATGATGACATTCCTGGAACAGTGCATAAGCATTCCCCTCACAGATTGATTACGGGGTTAGCTCTTTCCCTCTCTGGCTCAGAGATACAACGCATGAAATTGTTACTCCGTAATGCATGTAATGTAATGCAAGATATTGTAATACATCAATAATTATAGTCCTATTGCTATTGCTACCTCAACATCCAAAGTTCTGGTGCTGATCATAATAGCAAAAAATTGCCAACGTATCTGTTCACGACGGAGTCAGTTTGGTTTCAAGGTACGGAACTGGCGATATTTGCATTGAAGCAAACAGTAGATTGCTACAGACGTAGGGAATCACCTGCCTGTATGCGATTCCTCCTAGATGCAAAAAAGAACATTTGATAGAGTGAATTACTCGACTTTGCTCAGTAAATTAATTGACAAGGGAGTCCTTCCTCATATCGTTCAGTTGCCAGTGTTCTGTCACACAGGCCAAAAATTTCTCGTGAAATGGGGTAGTTCAAAATCAGCTCCCTATCACTGTATCAATGGTATTTGACGAGGAGGTCAATTGTCGTCATTGATGTACAGTGTTTACACTGATGATCTGAATTACCTATTAGGCAGGGAGAACGTAGGGCGTCCTATTGCCAACTGCTGTGCTAATTATCCTAGTTATGCCGATGAGATGGTTTCAGTAGCTCCTGCTCACTTGGCATTGCTGAAGCTTCTAGATATTTGTTGCCATTATGTTTGGTCCTGTGATGTTGGTGTATGTTGGTCAGATTAAAGGGCCCTGAGCGTTACCTCTTGACTGATGTTAAGTTAGATGGTGTCACACTCGATTTTGTGGACGAATTTCAGTATCTCCAGCACATTTTTTTGCAGATTGCTCTGATGATAAGGATGTTTCTAATCAGACTAGACGACACAATGCTGTTCGTAAAAAAAAATTAATACATGAGCAGTATGGTATTCTGTTTACTTTAAAACTATACATAAATGTACACAGATAATGTAAGCATTATAAAGAACATCAATTCAGAAAATCCGAATAAAGTTTATTACAATGTTTTATTGAGCAAAAAAGGACCGTGTGTAAACGGCGGTTAGTATATAGAAGGCAAAAAAACTTTTTTTCGTACACACTCGGTGAGGTATTGTTTTTAAATCCTAACTTTATACTTGAATATACACACGATCGAAAATACGTAGAATTGTATGCCAAGATTTTCAAATCGTATTTAGTAACCTTTATAGGGTGTATTATAACATGTAACGGAGAAATGGGTTTGATTTGATTTAAGCCTCATTTCCACCGGAGCCTGAACGTGAGTCAAAACATGCTCCCTCGTAGGGCTCGACGATCATGAATTCCAGTAGGCTCGCACACATCCGTGTGCGAGAGAAACAACGTTGTCAAAGTTAGAACATTTTGAAGGTTTCAGTCGTGTCAGACGCACGCTGGTGCGCACAAGAAAAACATGTAGTCGAAACGGATCTCAGCTTCAAATCACTTAGAACTTCAAGAGTAATATGTGAGCACGCTAGTGCGCACAGGTAGCATCGTCGAGACTGGTACAAGGTTTACGGCTACACGGACAAAGTAAGCTCCGACAGCAACGCAACACAATGTGTACAGCTACGCGGTCTTGTTCGGTTAGAGTATAATTAATTCATTCGGGTAAGATAAAGACTCAGACGAAACGAATCCCCACCTCCAATCCCTCACAACTTCAAGAGTAATATGTACGCGCGCCAGTACGCACAGATAATATCATCAAATTGGTTCATGGTCTACGGCTTCTAGGATTAGATCAACTCCAACCGCAACGCATCAGAATGTTTATATCTACGCGGCCCACGTCGATCACAGATGTTAAAAAGGGTCCGTGCACGCGCGAGCGAGCACAGACTGAAAAAACACTTATTCACACAATCATCAACAGAAACTCTCACACAAATACATTAGCATTGTTCAAGATGACACAATTGTGGCTCGCGAAGAAGAAAGAAAGGGCAGGTTCATCATGGGCTGAAAACTGCTCAGACTATTGAAATCACACTTATTGTTTAGGAGGATAGGGTGGGGGGCAGAAGTCCCTTGGGTCCCATGAGAGCCTGATGAGTCCCGGATGGTAACCCAAGTCCCCTGGTTCCCCCGTGCCCCCCTGGTCTCTCGAGTCCCATCGTCACAGCTCATATGGGCTTATCTCGACAAATTTCCGCCAGTCTTGACTCGTCGTGCTAACTCGACTTGTCTCGACATGTTTCGACTGATCTCGATGCACCTCGACCAGCTTTGACGCGGCCTTCCCCCTTTGCGCCGGTAATCCTGTGGACTGTACTAACCATTTTTTTACTCAAGCATTCTAGGATATAAGCGGTGGGGGAGCAGAGGTTCCTTGGGTCCCAAAAGAGCCCGATGAGCCCCGGAGGGTAACCCAATTCCTCCGGGTCCCCCGAGCTCCCCGGCTCCCTCGATCCCCTCGTCTCAGCTCATCTCGGCTTGTCTCGAATCATTTCGGTCAGTCTCGGTTTATCGCACCCAACTCGACTTGCCTCAACATGTTTCAACTGATTTCGACGCACCTCGACCAGCCTCGACGCGGCTCTCCCTCTCTTCGTCAACAATGCTGTGGACTGTAATTACTAATTTCTCTACTTTAGCACTCCACACATATACATTCCTCTGTGTATGGGTTTAACAGCGTTGCGAAGGGGACATGCAGAGGTTCCAGGATTTAGAAGGGCCTCAAGAGGGTCCCACCGTTTCTCAAGAGGGTCTCAAAGGGTCTCAAGGGTGTCCCAAAGGACCCCAGAAAGGTCCAAGTGGGTCCCCCAACATCCTCCTGGCCTTCCAAGTCCCCCGGGTTCCCGAAACCCCGGGTCCCACGAGTTCACGAGTAAAACGCATTCCCTGGGTCACCTAATCGCATTCCCTGGGTCACCTAGTCGCAACCAACCTCGATAAATAATAAACAATGCAAAATTTATCACCATGAAAAAATAGCAGAGATAAATAATAGTGCCCAAGCAAGAAGAAATAATGAAATACTAAAATAAAGTGTTAATGATCTATAAAATGAATAATCGTCCATCCACCACAAGAGAAAATGGGATCGGGTGTGAATGGCAATGGGCATCTTACTTACATAGCTGAAAATAGGCGCACAGTGAATGAAATAATTTTTTATTCCTACACAAAAAGGAACGGTATTCTTCACAGCACA
>SDVV010010316.1:0-16301 GCA_016164225.1 Gammarus roeselii
TTTAGTTGTTCTAGTTGTTTAGTTGTTTAGTTGTTCTAGTTGTTGTAGTTGTTTTAGCTGGTTTAGTTGTTTTAGTTGTTTTAGTTGTTTAGTTATTTTAGTTGTTTTAGTTGTTTTAGTTGTTTAGTTGTTTTAGTTATTTAAGTTGTTTTAGTTGTTATAGTTGTTTAAGTTGTTTTAGTTATTTCAGTCGTTTTAGTTGTTCTAGTTGTTTAGTTGTTACAGTTGTTGTAGTTGTTTTAGTTGTTTTCAGTTGTTGTAGTTGTTTTAGTTGTTCTAGTTGTTTAGTTGATTTGGTTGTTCTATGTGTTTCAGATGTTTTAGTTGTTATAGTTGTTTCAGTTGTTATAGTTTTTTTAGTTGTTCGAGTTGTTTGAGTTGTTCTTGGTGTTTTAGTTGATTTAGGTGTTTTAGTTGTTCTAGTTGTTCTAGTTGTTTTTAGTTTGTTTGATGTTATTGTTGTTATAGGTGTTTTAGTTGTTTCAGGTGTTATAGTTGTTCTACCTGTTTTAGTTGTTTAATGTGTTTTAGTTGTTTTAATTCATTTAAATGTTCAAGTTGTTTTAGTTGTTTAGTTTTTTTAAGTGTTTTAGTTGTTTCAGTTGTTATAGGTGTAATAGTTCTTTTAGGTGTATTAGTTGTTATCTGTGTTTTAGTTGTTTTAGGTTTTCTAGTTGTTTTTAGGTGTTTTAGGTATTGTAGTTGTTTTAGGTTTTTGAGTTGTTTAAGGTGTTTTAGTTGTTTTAGTTGTTCTAGTTGTTTTAGTTGTTTAGTTGTATTAGTTGTTTTAGTTGTTGTAGTTGTTTTAGCTAATTTAGTTGTTTAGTTGTTATAATTGTTCTTGTTGTTTTAGTTGTTTGAGTTGTCCGAGATGTTTTAGTTGTTAAAGTTTTTTTAGTTGTTTTAGTTGTCTTAGTTGTTTTAGTTGTTTATAGTTGTTTTAGTTGTTGTAGTTGTTATAGTTGTTATAGTTGTTTTAGTTGTTTTAGTTTTTATAGTTGTTTTAGTTGTTTATGTTGTTTTAGTTGTTAGTTGTTTTTTGTTGTTATAGTTGTTCTAGTTGTTTTAGTTGTTCTAGTTGTTTTAGTTGTTTTAGTTGTTTTAGATGGTTCAGTTGTTGTACGTGTTTTAGTTGTTTTAGTTGTTTTAGTTGTTTTAGTTGTTACAGGTGTTCTAGTTGTTTGCGGTGTTGTAGTTGTTTTAAGTGTTTTAGTTGTTTTAGTTGTTTTAGTTGTTTAGTTGTTATAGTTGTTTAGTTGTTTATTTGTTCAAGTTGTTTCAGGTGTATTTAGTTGTTTGAGTTGTCCTTGGTGTTTTAGTTGTTATAGTTGTTTTAGTTGTTTCAAGTGTAATAGTGGTTTTAGGTGTTTAGTTTTTCTAGTTGTTTTAGTTGTTATCGTTGTTTCAGATGTTTTTAGTTGTTCCAGTTGTTTCAGTTGTATTCGTTGTTATAGTTGTTGTAGTTGTTTTAGCTAATGTAGTTGTTTTAGTTGTTTCAGTTGTTTCAGTTGTTTTAGTTGTTATTAGTTGTTTTAGTTGTTATAGTTGATTAGTTGTTTCAGTTGTTTAGTTGTTTAAGTTGTTTTAGTTGTTATAGTTGTTTTATTTGTTTAAGTTGCTACAGTCGTTTTAGTTGTTATAGTTGTTTTAGTTGTTTTATTTGTTTCAGTTGTTCTATCTGTTTTAGTTGTTTTAGTTGTTATAGTTGTTTAGTTGTTTTAGTTGTTTTAGTTGTTTTAGTTGGTTTAGTTGTTCTAGTTGTTTAGTTGTTTTAGTTGTTTTAGTTGTTATAGTTGTTGTAGTTGTTTTTAGTTGTTTTAGTTGTTTTAGTTGTTCAATTTGTTTTAGGTGTAATAGTTATTTTAGGTGTTTTAGTTGTTTAAAGTGTTTTAGTTGTTTCAGTTGTTTAAGTTGTTATAGTTGTTTTAGTTGTTGTGGTTGTTTTGTTTGTTTTAGTTGTTGTAGTTGTTTTAGTTGTTCTAGTTGTTTTAGTTGTATTAGATGTTATAGTTGTTTTAGTTGTTTTAGCTAGTTTAGTTTTTTAGTTGTTATAGTTGTTCTAGTTGTTTTAGTTGTTTTAGTTGTTTTAGTTGTTTTAGTTGTTTAGTTGTTCTAGTTGTTTTAGTTGTTTTAGTTGTTTTGGTTGTTTTAGTTGTTTTAGTTGTTTATAGTTGTCAGACTTGATTTAGTTGTTCAAGTTGTTTGAGTTGTTATAGTTGTTTCAGTTGTTTTAGTTGTTTAGTTGTTTAGGTTGTTTTAGTTGTTTTAGTTGTTTAGTTCTTTTAGGTGTTCTAGTTGTTTAGTTGTTTTTAATGTTATAGTTGTTTAGTTGTTATAGTTATTCTAGTTGTTTTAGTTGATTTATTTGTTTTAGTTGTTTTATTTGCTATAGGTGTTTTAGTTGTTCGAGGTGATTAAGTTGTTCTATGTGTTTTAGTTGTTATAGGTGTTGTAGTTGTTTTAGTTGTTTTAGTTGTTATAGTTGTTTTAGTTGTTTTATTTGCTCTAGTTGTTGTAGGTGTTTTTAGTTGTTTGAGCTGTCCTAGGTGTTATAGTTGTTATGGTTGTTTTAGTTGTTTAGTTGTTTTAGTTGTTATAGTTGTTATAGTTGTTTTAAATGTTTCAGTTGTTTTAGTTGTTTTAGTTGTTTTAGTTGATTTAGTTGTTTTAGTTGTTTAAATGTTTTTTGTTGTTATAGTTGTTCTAGTTGTTTCAGTTGTTCTAGTTGTTTAGTTGTTTTAGTTGTTGCAGGTGGTTCAGTTGTTATAGGTGTTTTTGTTTTTTTAGTTGTTTTAGTTGTTGTAGTTGTTATAGGTGTTTAAGTTGTTTGAGAAGTTATAGTTGTTTTATGAGATTTAGTTGTTATAGGTGTTTTAGTTGTTTCAGTTGTTTTAGTTGTTATAGTTGTTTTAGTTGTTTCATTTGTTCTAGTTGTTTTAGGTGTTTTTAGTTGTTTGAGTTGTCCTAGGTGTTCTAGTTGTTTAGTTGTTTTAGTTGTTTTAATTGTTCTAGTGGTTTTAGGTGTTTAGTTGTTCTAGTTGTCTTATTTGTGTTAGTTGTTTTAGTTGTTTTAGTTGTTATAAGTGTTATAGTTGTTTTATGTGTTCGAGTTGTTATAGGTGTTCAAGTTGTTTTAGGTGTTATAGTTGTTCTATGTGTTTTAGGTGTTATAGTTGTTGAGGTGCTTTAGTTGTTTCAGTTGTTTAGTTGTTTTAGTTGTTATAGTTGTTAAAGTTGTTGTAGTTGTTTTAGTTGTTTTAGTTGATTTAGGTGTTATAGTTGTTTTAGGTGTTATATGTGTTATAGTCGTTTGAGGTGTTTTAGTTGTTTTAGGCGTTTCAGTTGTTGTAGTTGTTTCAGTTGTTTTAGTTGTTTAGGTGTTTTAGTTGTTTGATGTGTTCTAGTTGTTTTATGTGTTGTAGTTGTTTTAGGTGTTATAGATGTTTTAGGTGTTCAAGTTGTTGTAGGCGTTTAAGGTGTTATAGGTGTTGTAGGTGTTTGAGGAGTTTTTGTTTTTCTAGGTGTTTAGTTGTTTTAGTTGTTTCAGTTGTTTTGGTTGTTTTAATTGTTTTAGTTGTTTTAGTTGGTTAGTCGTTTTAGTTGTTTTAGTTGTTTAGTTGTTTTAGTTTTTTTTGTTGTAGTTGTTTTAGTTATTGTATTTGATTTAGTTGTTCAAGTTGTTTCAGTTAGTTTAGTTGTTTTTGCTGTTATAGTTGTTATAGTTGTTTCAGTTGTTTTGGTTGCTATAGGTGTTTTAGTTGTTTTAGTTGTTTTAGTTGTTTAGTTGTTATAGTTGTTTTAGTTGTTATAGTTGTTTAAGGTGTTTTAGTTTTTATAGGTGTTGTAGGTGTTTTAGTTGTTCAAGGTATTTGAGTTGTTATAGGTGTTTTAGTTGTTTAGGTGTTTTAGTTGTTTAAGGTGTTTAATATTTTTATGTGCTTTATTTATTTTAGGTGTTTTAATTGTTATAGGGGTTTTAGTTGTTTTTTAGGTGTTATAGTTGTTTACGTTGTTTCTGTTGTTTAATTGTTTTGAGTTGTTCTGGTTGTTATAGTTGTTCTAGTTTTTTTAGTTGTTCTAGTTGTTTAGTTGTTTTAGTTGTTCTAGTTGTTGTAGTTGTTTTAGCTGGTTTAGTTGTTTTAGTTGTTTTAGTTGTTTTAGTTGTTTAAGTTGTTTTAGTTGTTATAGTCGTTTAAGTTGTTGTAGTTGTTTTAGTCATTTTAGTTGCTTAGGTGTTATAATTGTTCGACGTGTTTTATTTGTTTAAGGTGTTTTAGTTGTTTTAGTTGCTTTAATTCATTTAAATGTTCTAGTTGTTTAAGTTGTCTAGTTGTTTTAAGTGTTTTAGTTGTTTCAGTTGTTATAGGTGTGATAGTTGTTTAGGTGTTTTAGTTGTTATAGGTGTTTTAGTTGTTTTAGGTGTTATAGTTGTTTTAGGTGTTTTAGGTAATTTAGTTGTTTTAGGTTTTTGAGTTGTTTAGGGTGTTTTAGTTGTTATAGTTGTTTTAGTTGTTGCAGTTGTTGTAGTTGTTATAGTTGATTTAGGTGATATAGTTGTTTTAGGTGTTTCAGTTGTTTTAGGTGTTGTATGTGTTTTAGGTGTTTATTTGTTTAAGGTATTTTAGTTGTTTTAGGGGTGTTTTAGTTGTTTAGTTGTTTTATTTGTTTTAGTTTTTAATTGTTTTAGTTGTTATAGTTGTTTTGTTTGTTTTAGTTGTATCAGGTGTTTTAGTTGTTTGGTTGTTCTAAATATTTTAGGTGTTATAGTTGTTTTAGTTGTTTTGGTTGTTTTAGTTGTTGTAGTTGTTATAGTTGTTTTTAGTTGTTTTAGTTGTTTCAGTCGTTCGAGTTGTTTTAATTGTTATAGTTGTTATAGTTGTTCTAGTTGTTTTAGTTCTTACAGGTGTTCAAGTTACTATAGGGGTTTCAGGTGTTTAGGTGTATAGGTGTTTTAGTTGTTTGGGTGTTTTTGTTGTTCTAGGTGTTATAGTTGTTTAGGTGTTTTCAGTGATTTTAGGGTTTTTAGTTGTTATAGTTGTTAGTTGTTTTATTTGTTCTAGTTGTTATAGGTGTTTTTCGGTTGTTTGAGTTGTTCTAGGTGTTTTAGTTGTTCCAGTTGTTCGAGTTGTTTTAGGTGATTTAGTCGTTCTAGGTGTTTAGTTGTTCTAGTTGTTTTGGCTGATTTAGTTGTTATGAGTGTTATATTTGTTGTATGTGTTCTAGTTGTTTTAGGTGTTTAAGTTGTTTTAGGTGTTATAGTTGTTCTAGGTGTTTTAGGTGTTTAGTTGTTTAAGGTGTTTTATTTGTTAAGGTGTTTTAGTTGTTTTAGTTGTTATAGTTGTCTTAGTTGTTTTAGTTGTTTTAGTTGTTTTAGTTGTTTTAGTTGATTGAGTTGTTTTAGTTGTTTTAGTTGTTCTAGGTGTTTAGGTGTTATATGTGTATTAGTTGTTTAAGGTTTTTTTAGTTGTTTAAGGTGTCTTAGTTGTTTTTAGGTGTTTTAGTTGTTGTAGTTGTTTAGTTGTTTTAGTTGTTTAGGTGTTTTAGTTGTTTGAGGTGTTTTAGTGGTTATATGTGTTCTAGTTGTTTTAGGTGTTATAGATGTTATATGTGTTCTAGTTGTTTTATGTGTTTTAGTTGTTGTAGGTGATTTAGTTGTTATAGTTGTTGTAGTTGTTTAAGGTGTTATAGTTGTTGTATGTGTTTCAGTTGTTACAGGTGTTATAGTTGTTTTAGGTGTTCAAGTTGTTTTAGGTGTTCAAGTTGTTTTAGGTGTTCAAGTTTTTTTAGGTGTTTAAGGTGTTATTGGTGTTCTAGGTGTTTTAGGTGTTTAATTGTTTAGTTGTTTAGTTGTTTTAGTTGTTTAAGTTGCTTTAGTTGTTATGGTTGTTTAAGTTGTTTTAGTTGTTTTAGTTGCTTTAGTTGTTTAAGTTGTTTTAGTTGTTTAGTTGTTTTAGTTGTTTTAGTTGTTTTAGTTGTTTTAGTTGTTTTAGTTGTTGTGGTTGATTTAGTTGTTCAAGTTGTTTAAGTTGTTTTAGTTGTTTTAGTTGTTTTAGACGTTATAGTTGTTTCAGTTGTTTTGTTGTTCAAGTTGTTATAGTTGTTTTAGTTGTTTCAGTAGGTTTAGTTGTTTTAGTTGTTATAGTTGTTTAAGTTGTTTTAGTTGTTTAGTCGTTTTAATTGTTTTAGTTGTTATAAATGTTTCAGTTGTTATAGTTGTTTCAGTTGTTATAGTTGTTTTAGTTGCTTTAAGTTGTTCTAGGTGTTTAAGTTGTTTTAGGTGTTATAGTTGTCTTAGTTGTTTTAGTTTTTTTAGGTGTTTAAGTTGTTATAGGTGTTTTAGTTGTTGTATGTGTCATAGTTGTTGCATGTGTTTTAGTTGTTTAAGGTGTTTAGTTGTTTTAGTTGTTTTAATTCTTTTAAATGTTCTAGTTGTTTTAGTTGTTCAGTTGTTTTAGGAGTTTTAGTTGTTTAGTTGTTATGGGTGTTTAGTTGTTTGTAGTTGTTTAGTTGTTTTAGTTGTTTTAGTTGTTTTAGGTCATTTGGTTGTTTTTGTTATTTTAGTTGTTTAAGTTGTTGTAGTTGTTTTCTGTGTTTTAGTTGTTATAGGTGTTATAGTTGTTTTAGTTGTTTTAGTTGTTTTAGTTGTTTAGTTGCTTTAGTTGTTTTAGTTGTTTTAGTTATTTTAGTTGTTTTAGTTGTTATAGTTGTTATAGTTGTTTTAGTTGTTTTAGTTGTTTTAGTTGTCTTAGTTTTTTTAGTTGTTTAGTTTTTTGTTGTTGTTTTAGTTGTTTTAGTTGTTATAGTTGTTAAGTTGTAGTAGTTGTTTCAGTTGTTGTAGGTGTTTGAGTTGTTATAGGTGTTTTAGTTGTTTTAGTTGTTGTAGTTGTTTTAGTTTTTTTAGTTGTTATATTTGTTTTAGGTGTAATAGTTGTTTGAGATGTTATAGTTGTTATATGTAATTTAGTTGTTGTAGGTGTTTTAGTTGTTGTAGTTGCTTCAGTTGTTATAGTTGTTTTAATTGTTTAGTTGTTATAGTTGTATGAGGTGTTTTTAGTTGTTTGAGTTGTTCAAGGTGTTTTAGTTGTTGTATTTGTTTCCGTTGTTTTAGGTGTATTAGGTGTTTTAACTGTTTAACGTGTTTTGGTTGTTTGTATGTGTTCAGTTGTTTTATTTGTTTCAGGTGATATAGTTGTTTTAGGTGTTATAGTTGTTTAAGGTGTTATAGTTGTTTGAGATGTTTTAGTTGTTTTATGTAATTTCGTTGTTGTAGGTGTTTCAGTTGTTCTAGTTGTTTTATGTGTCATAGTTGTTATAGGTGTAATATGTGTTTTAGTGGTTTTATGTGTTAGTTGTTATATGTGTTTAAGTTGTTTTATGTATTCTAGTTGTTATTGGTGTTTTAGTTGTTATAGGTGTTTTAGTTGTTTAGGTGTTCAAGTTGTTTCAAGTGTTTAATGTGTTATAATTGTTTTAGGTGTTTCAGGTGTTTAGTTGTAATAGGTGTTTTAGTTGTCGTAGTTGTTGTAGTTGTTTTAGTTGTTCTATTTGTTTTAGTTGTTGTATTTTTTTTTGTCTTAGTCGTTTTATGGTTGTTTTAGTTGTTTTGGATGTTAGAGTTGTTTTAGTTGGCGCAGTTGTTTAGTTGTTCTAGTTGTTTTAGTTGTTATATTTGTTTTAGTTGTTTTAGGTGTTTTAGTTGTTTTAGGTGTTCTAGTTGTTTAGTTGTTTTAGTTATTTTAGGTGTTATAGTTGTTTTAGTTCTTCTAGTTGTTTTAGTTGTGTAGTTGTTATAGTTGTTTAGTTGTTTTAGTTGTTTTAGTTGTTTTAGTTGTTCTATGTGTTCTAGTTGTTATAGGTGCTTTAGTTGTTTTAGGTGTTTAGTTTTTTTAGTTGTTTAAGCTGTTTTAGTTGTTTAGTTGTTATAGTTGTTTAGTTGTTTTTTAGTTGTTATAGTTGTTTTAATTGTTATAGTTGTTATAGTTGATTTAGTTATTTCAGATGGTTTAGTTGTTTTGGTTGTTATAGTGGTTTAATTGCTTAGTTGTCTTTTTGTTGCTTTAGTTGTTCTAGTTGTTTTTGTTGTTCTAGTTGTTGTAATTGTTTTAGTTGTTTTAGGTGTTTCAGTTGTTATAGGTGTTTTTGTTGTTTTAGTTGTTCTAGGTGTTTTAGTTGTTCTAGGTGTTTTAGTTGTTCTAGGTGTTCAAGGTGTTTCAGTTGTTATAGGTTTTTGAGTTGTTTAATGTGTTTTAGTTGTTTTAGTTGCTTTAGTTGTTCCAGTTGTTGTTGTTGTTATAGTTGATTTAGGTGTTATTGTTGTTTTAGGTGTTTAGTTGTTTTATTGGTTATATTTGTTCTAGGTGCTTAGTTGATTAAGGTATTTTAGTTGTTTTAGGGGTGTTTTAGTTGTTATAGTTGTTTAGTTGTTTAAGTTGTTTCAGTTGTTCTAGCTGTTTTAGTTGTTTTAGTTGTTTTAGTTGTTTTAGTTGTTTTAGTTGTTCTAGTTGTTTTAGTTGTTATAAGTGTTATAGTTGTTTTATGTGTTCGAGTTGTTATAGGTGTTCAAGTTGTTTTAGGTGTTATAGTTGTTCTATGTAATTTAGGTGTCTTAGTTGTTAAGGTGTTTTAGTTGTTTCAGTTGTTTAGTTGTTTAAGTTGTTTCAGTTGTTTTAGCTGTTTTAGTTGTTTTAGTTGTTTTAGTTGTTTTAGTTGTTATAGTCGTTCTAGTTGTTTTAATTGTTCTAGTTGTTATAGTTGTTCTAGTTGTTTTAAGTTGTTACAGGTGTTCAAGTTATTTTAGTGGTTTCAGGTGTTTAGGTGTTATAGGTGTTTTAGTTGTTTTAGGTGTTTTAGTTTTTTTAGCTGTTATTGTTGTTTAGGTGTTATTAGTGATTTAGGTGTTTTAGTTGTTATAGCTTCTCAGTTGTTTCATTTGTTCTAGTTGTTTTAGTTGTTTTTTGGTTGTTTGAGTTGTTCTAGGGGTCTTACTTGTTCCTGTTAATCAAGTTGTTTTAGGTGTTTTAGTTGTTCTAGGTGTTTAGTTGTTCTAGTTGTTTTGGTTGATTTAGTTGTTATGAGTGTTATATTTGTTGTATGTGTTCTAGTTGTTGTAGGTGTTTAAATTGTTTTATGTGTCAGAGTTGTTCTAGGTGTTTTAGGTGTTTTAGTTGTTAAGGTGTTTAGTTGTTTTAGTTATTGTTTTTTTTTAGTTGTTTTGTTGTTTTAGTTGTTATAGTTGTTTTAGTTGTTATAGTTGTTTTTAGTTGTTTTAGTTGTTATAGGTGTTATAGTTGTTTTAAGGTGTTTAGATGTTCTATGTGTATTAGTTGTTTCAGAAGTTTTAGTGGTTTTAGGTGTTTTAGTTGTTGTAGTTGTTATAGTTGTTTTATTTGTTTAGGTGTTTTAGTTGTTTAAGGTGTTATAGTTGTTGTATGTGTTTTAGTTGTTACAGGTGTTATAGTTGTTATAGGTGTTCAAGTTGTTTTAGATGTTTAAGGTGTTATAGGTGTTATAGGTGTTAAAGGTGTTTAAGTTGTTTCAGGTGTTTAGTTGTTTAGTTGTTTTTTGTTGTTATAGTTGTTCTAGATGTTTTAGTTGTTCTAGTTGTTTAGTTGTTTTAGTTGTTGCAGGTGGTTCAGTTGTTATAGGTGTTTATGTTGTTATAGTGGTTTTAGTTGTTTTAGTTGTTATAAGTGTTTAAGTTGTTTGAGGTGTTATAGTTGTTTTATGTGTGTAGTTGTTATAGGTGTTTTAGTTGTTTCAGTTGTTTTAGTTGTTATAGTTGTTTTAGTTGTTTCATTTGTTCTGGTTGTTTTAGGTGTTTTTAGTTGTTTGAGTTGTCTTAGGTGTTTTAGTTGTTTTAGTTGTTCTAGTTGTTTTAAATGTTCTAGTGGTTTTAGGTGTTTAGTTGTTCTAGTTGTTTTAGTTGCTTTAGTTGTTGTAGTTGTTATAAGTGTTATAGTTGTTTTATGTGTTCGAGTTATTATAGGTGTTCAAGTTGTTTTAGGTGTTATAGTTGTTCTATGTATTCTAGGTGTTTTAGTTGTTAAGGTGTTTCAGTTGTTCCAGTTGCTTAGTTGTTTTAGTTGTTTTAGTTGTTGTAGTTGTTGTAGTTGTTTTAGTTGTTTTAGTTGATTTATGTGTTATAGTTGTTTTAGGTGTTCTATGTGTTTTAGTTGTTTAGGTGTTCTAGTTGTTTTATGTGTTGTAGTTGTTTTAGGTGTTATAGTTGTTCTAGGTGTGCAAGTTGTTATGGGTGTTTAAGGTGTTATAGGTGTTGTAGGTGTTTGAGGAGTTTTAGTTGTTCAAGGTGTTTAGTTATTTTTGTCGTTTCAGTTGTTTTAGTTGTTTTAATTGTTTTAGTTGTTTTAGTTGGTTAGTTTTTTTAGTTGTTTTAGTTGTTTAGTTTTTTTTTGTGTTTTTTTTGTTTTAGTTGTTTTAGTTATTGTATTTCATTTAGTTGTTTAAGTTGTTTCAGTTAGTTTAGTTGTTTTCGTTGGTTAAGTTGTTATAGTTGTTCCAGTTGTTTTAGTTGTTAAAGGTGTTGTAGTTGTTTTAGTTGTTTTAGTTGTTTTAGTTGTTTTAGTTGTTTTAGTTGTTATAGTTGTTCTAGTTGTTATAGTTGTTTAAGGTATTATAGTTTTTATTGGTTTTGTCGGTGTTCTAGTTGTTTTAGGTGTTTATAGTTGTTATAGGTGTTTTAGTTGTTTAGGTGTTTTAGTTGTTTAAGGTGTTTAGTATTTTTATGTGTTATATTTATTTTAGGTGTTTAAGTTGTTCTAGGTGTTCAGTTTTTTTGGTGTTATAGTTGTTTACGTTGTTTCAGTTGTTTAATTGTTTTGAGTTGCTTTCGTTGATATAGTTGTTCTAGTTTTTTAAGTTGTACTAGTTGTTTAGTTGTTTTAGTTGTTCTAGTTGTTGTAGTTGTTTTGGCTGGTTTAGTTGTTTTAGTTGTTTTAGTTGATTTAGTTGTTTTAGTTGTTTTAGTTGTTTTAGTTGTTCTAGTTGTTTAGTTGTTTTAGTTGTTTAAGTTGTTTTAGTTGTTATAGTTGTTTAAGTTGTTTTAGTTAATTTAGTCGTATAGTTGTTCTAGTTGTTTTAGTGGTTTCAGTTGTTTTAGTTGTTTTAGTTGTTTTTAGTTATTGTAGTTGTTTTAGTTGTTCTAGTTGCTTTAGTTGATTTTTTTTGTGTTCTAGATGTTTCAGTTGTTAGAGTTGTTTCAGTTGTTTCCGTTGTTTTAGTTGTTTGATTTGTTCTAGGTGTTTTAGTTGATTTAGGTGTTTTAGTTGTTCTAGTTGTTCTAGTTGGTTTTAGTTTTTTTGATGTTATAGTTGATATAGGTGTTTTAGTTGTTTTAGGTGTTATAGTTGTACTACGTGTTTTAGTTATTTGAGGTGTTTTATTTGTTTTAATTGTTTTAATTTATTTAAATGTTCTAGTTGTTTTAGTTGTTTAGTTGTTTTAAGTGTTTTAGTTTTTTCTGTTGATATAGGTGTAAAAATTGTTCTGGGTGTTTTAGTTGTTATAGGTGTATTGGTTGTTTTAGGTGTTTTAGTTGTTTAGGTACTTTTGGTAATATAGTTGTTTTAGGTTTTTGAGTTGTTTAATGTGTTTTAGTTGTTTTAGTTGTTTTAGTTGTTGCAGTTGTTGTAGTTGTTATAGTTGATTTAGGTGATATAGTTGTTATAGGTGTTTTAGTTGTTTTAGGTGTTATATGTGTTTTAGGTGTTCAGTTGTTTTAGGTATTTTAGTTGTTTTAGGGGTGTTTTATTTTATTTAGTTGTTTATTTGTTTTGTTTGTTTTAGTTTTTAATTGTTTTAGTTTTTATAGTGGTTTTGTTTGTTCTAGTTGTATCAGGTGTTTTAGTTGTTTGGTTGTTTTAGTTATTTTAGGTGTTAGTTGTTTTAGTTTTTCTGGTTGTTCTAGTTGTTTCACTTGTTATAGTTGTTTTAGTTGTTTTAGTTGTTTCAGTCGTTATAGTTGTTATAATTGTTGTAGTTGTTCTAGTTGTTTTAGTTCTTACAGGTGTTCAAGTTATTATAGTGGTTTCAGGTGTTTAGGTGTTATAGGTGTTTTAGTTGTTAAGGTGTTTTAGTTGTTTTAGGTGTTATAGTTGTTCAGGTGTTTATAGTGATTTTAGGGTTTTTAGTTGTTATAGTTGTTAGTTGTTTTATTTGTTCTAGTTGTTTTAGGTGTTTTTCGGTTGTTTGAGTTGTTCTAGGTGTTTTAGTTGTTTCAGTTGTTCGAGTTGTTTTGGGTGTTTTAGTTGTTCTATGTGTTTAGTTGTTCTAGTTGTTTTGGCTGATTTAGTTGTTATGAGTGTTATATTTGTTGTATGTGTTCTAGTTGTTTTAGGTGTTCAAGTTGTTTTAGGTGTTATAGTTGTTCTAGGTGTTTTAGGTGTTTTAGTTGTTCAAGGTGTTTTAGTTGTTAAGGTGTTTTAGTTGTTTTAGTTGTTTTAGTTGTCTAAGTTGTTTCAGTTGTTTTAGTTGTTTAGTTGTTTCAGTTGATTGAGTTGTTTTAGTTGTTTTAGTTGTTCTAGGTGTTTAGGTGTTTTATGTGTATTAGTTGTTTTATGTGTTTTAGTTGTTTAAGGTGTCTTAGTTGTTTCTAGGTGTTTTAGTTGTTGTAGTTGTTTAGTTGTTTTAGTTGTTTAGGTGTTTAATTGTTTGAGGTGTTTTAGTGGTTATATGTGTTCTAGTTGTTTTAGGTGTTATAGTTGTTATATGTGTTCTAGTTGTTTTATGTGTTTTAGTTGTTGTAGGTGATTCAGTTGTTTTAGGTGTTGTAGTTGTTTAAGGTGTTATAGTTGTTGTATGTGTTTTAGTTGTTACAGGTGTTATAGTTGTTTTAAGTGTTCAAGTTGTTTTAGGTGTTTAAGGTGTTACTGGTGTTCTAGGTGTTTTAGGTGTTTAATTGTTTAGTTGTTTAGTTGTTTTAGTGGTTCAAGTTGTTTTAGTTGTTTTAGTTGTTTTAGTTGTTTTAGTTGTTTAAGTTGTTTTTAGTTGTTTTAGTTGTTTTAGTTGTTTTAGTTGTTTTAGTTGTTTAGTTGTTTTAGTTGTTTTAGTTGTTTTAGTTGTTTTAGTTGTTTTAGTTGTTGTGGTTGATTTAGTTGTTCAAGTTGTTTTAGTTGTTTTAGTTGTTTTAATTGTTCTAGTTGTTATAGTTGTTCCAGTTGTTTTAGTTGTTATAGGTGTTTAGTTGTTTTTGTTGTTTTAATTGTTTTAATTGTTCTAGTTGTATTAGTTGTTTAAGTTGTTTTAGTTGTTATAGTTGTTTAAGGTGTTATAGTTGTTATAGGTGTCCTAGGTGTTACAGTTGTTTTAGGTGTATTAGTGGTTATAGGTGTTTTAGTATTTTAGTTGTTTTAATTGTTGTAGGTGTTAGAGTATTTTTTATGTGTTATATTTATTTTAGATGTTATAGTTGTTCTAAGTGTTTCAGTTGTTTTAGGTGTTATAAATGTACAAGTCGATTTAGTTGTTTTAGTTGTTCTAGTTGATGTGGTTGTCTTGGTTGTTTTAGTTGTTTTAGTGCTTTAAATGTCTTAGTTGTTCTAGTTGTTCTAGTTGTTGTAGTTGTTTTAGCTGCTTTAGTTGTTTTAGTTGTTTCAGTCGTTATAGTTGTTTTAGTTGTTTAGTTGTTCAAGTTGTTATAGTTGTTTTAGTAGTTTTAGTAGGTTTAGTTGTTTTAGTTGTTATAGTTGTTTAAGTTGTTTTAGTTGTTTAGTCGTTTTAATTGTTTCAGTTTTTATAGATGTTTCCGTTGTTATAGTTGTTTCAGTTGTTATAGTTGTTTTAGTTGCTTTAAGTTGTTCTAGGTGTTTTAGTTGTTTTAGGTGTTATAGTTGTTTTAGTTGTTTTAGTTTTTTTAGGTGTTTTAGTTGTTATGGGTGTTTTAGTTGTTGTATGTGTCATAGTTGTTGTATGTGTTTTAGTTGTTTAAGGTGTTTTAGTTGTTTAAGTTGTTGTAGTTGTTTGGGTGTTTTAGTTGTTATAGGTGTTATAGTTGTTTTAGTTGTTTTAGTTGTTATAGTTGTTTAGTTGCTTTACTTGTTTTAGTAGTTTTAGTTGTTCTAGTTGTTTTAGTTGTTTTAGTTGTTCTAGTTGTTCTAGTTGTTTTAGTTGTTTCAGTTGTTATAGTTGTTAAGTTTTTTATAGTTGTTTTAGTTGTGTAGTTGTTTAGTTGTTTTAGTTGTTTTAGTTGTTTTAGTTGTTTTAGTTTTTTTAGTTGTTCAGTTTTTTGTTGTTGTTTTAGTTGTTTTAGTCGTTATAGTTGTTAAGTTGTAGTAGTTGTTTCAGTTGTAGTAGGTGTTTGAGTTCTTATAGATGTTCTATTTGTTATAGTTGTTTTGGTTGTTTTAGTTTTTTTAGTTGTTATAGTTGTTTTAGGTGTAATAGTTGTTTGAGATGTTATAGTTGTTATATGTAATTTAGTCGTTGTAGGTGTTTTAGTTGTTGTAGTTGCTTCAATTGTTATAGTTGTTTTAATTGTTTTAGTTGTTATAGTTGTATTAGGGTTTTTAGTTGTTTGAGTTGTTCAAGGTGTTTTAGTTGTTGTATTTGTTTCCGTTGTTTTAGGTGTTTTATGTGTTCTAACTGTTTAACGTGTTTTGGTTGTTTGTATGTGTTTAGTTGTTTTATTTGTTTCAGGTGATATATTTGTTTTAGGTGTTATAGTTGTTTGAGATATTTTAGTTGTTTTATGTAATTTAGTTGTTGTAGGTGTTTCAGTTGTTGTAGTTGTATTGGTTGTTTTAGTTGTTTTAGTTGTTTCAGTTGTTTTAGTTCTTTTAGTTATTTTAGTTGTTTTAGTTGTTTAGTTGTTTGAGTTTTTTAGTTGTTATAGTTGTTTAGTTGTTCTAGTTGTTTTAGTTGTCATAGTTGTTTCAGTTGTTGTAGTTGTTTGAGTTGTTTTAGTTGTTTTACGTGTGCTAGTTGTTTAGGTGTTGTAGGTGTTCTAGGTGTTTTAGTTATTTCTAGGTGTTTTAGTTGTTTTAGGTGTTTTAGTTGCTGCAGTTGTCTCAGTTGTTTTAGTTAATTTAGGTGTTTTAGTTGTTTAAGGTTTTGGTTGTTTGTATGTGTTATAGTTGTTTTTAGTGTTATAGTTGTTTTAGCTGTTCTAGTTGTTTTATGTGTTATAGTTGTTATAGGTGTAATATGTGTTTTAGTTGTTTTATGTGTTAGTTGTTAGATGTGTTTAAGTTGTTTTATGTATTTTAGTTGTTATTGGTGTTTTAGTTATTATAGGTGTTTTAGTTGTTTAGGTGTTCGAGTTGTTTCAAGTGTTTAAGGTGTTATAATTGTTTTAGGTGTTTCAGGTGTTTTAGTTGTTATAGGTGTTTAAGGTGTTATAGGTGTTCTAGGTGTTATAGGTGTTTTAGTTGTTTTAGGTGTTTTAGTTGTTGCAGGTGGTTCAGTTGTTATAGGTGTTTTTGTTGTTATAGTTGTTTTAGTTGTTTTAGTGGTTATAAGTGTTTAAGTTGTTTGAGGTGTTATATTTTTTTTATGTGTATAGTTGTTATAGGTGTTTTAGTTGTTTCAGTTGTTTTAGTTGTTATAGTTGTTTTAGTTGTTCCATTTGTTACAGTTGTTTTAGGTGTTTTTAGTTGTTTGAGTTGTCCTAGGTGTTTTAGTTGTTCTAGTTGTTCTAGTTGTTTTAAATGTTCTAGTGGTTTTAGGTGTTTAGTTGCTCTAGTTGTTTTAGTTGTTTTAGTTGTTGTAGTTGTTATAAGTGTTATAGTTGTTTTATGTGTTCGAGTTGTTATAGGTGTTCAAGTTGTTTTAGGTGTTATAGTTGTTCTATGTGTTTTAGGTGTTTTAGTTGTTAAGGTGTTTTAGTTGTTTCAGTTGTTTAGTTGTTTTAGTTGTTTTAGTTGTTGTAGTTGTTGTAGTTGTTTTAGTTGTTTTAGTTGATTTATGTGTTATAGTTGTTTTAGGTGTTCTATGTGTTTTAGTTGTTTTAGGTGTTTTAGTTGTTATAGGCGTTTCATTTGTTGTAGTTGTTTCAGTTGTTGTAGTTGTTTCAGTTGAACTAGTTGTTTAGGTGTTTTAGTTGTTTGAGGTGTTCTAGTTGTTTTAGGTGTTGTAGTTGTTTTAGGTGTTATAGTTGTTTTAGGTGTGCAAGTTGTTATAGGTGTTTAAGGTGTTATAGGAGTTGTAGGTGCTTGAGGAGTTTTAGTTGTTCTAGGTGTTTAGTTGTTTTAGTCGTTTCAGTTGTTTTAGTTGTTTTAATTGTTTTAGTTGTTTTATTGGTTACTTGTTTTAGTTGTTATAGTTGTTTAGTTTTTTTTTTTTTTTTTTTT
>SDVV010010317.1:0-16300 GCA_016164225.1 Gammarus roeselii
ATGGAGATTGTGACAGTAAAGACAGGTTAAGGCAAATAAAGGAGACCGGACGGGCATAGAGGTTTATTATTGAATTGATTGCAAGGGTTATAGCATTTTGGCGGTGGTTTGATACATAAATGAAACTAATTAGACACAATGATTGTAGAGATTCGTCGAATTTGGAGCACAATACCAAAATTAACCTGGCTTCCCACACAAATTGCAGCGACCGAATCAATCGCCAGAGTTTTTCACAATTACATCGAATCACAACGAAGGTAGTCACACATTTGAAGCTGATCAATTACAGATTGACTCTATTGACAACTGATGACCTGTAGTCCACCAAGGAGGTTGGATAGATGGAGGCGGCACAGCCGCTCTAGACTAGCGCATGGCTGGGCTGGCTGTCGGCTGGCTGAAAGTCAGTTGGAGGGGCAACCTAGCGCGCACCAAAACATTTAAATAAACCGAGAGGGAAGACTTATCACTATGATAACGACTTTTTGCAGTGCCTTCGGCTGATATGAGCGACAAAATAATAACACTGTAGTCACTTTTATTAGGTAGGTACATAACAGACTTGGAGGATTTGATTTGGGCTCAATTTCCAATGAAGGTAATGAACTTATAAAATAGTATATTCTGTTTTTCGGTATCGTTTAATTCATCAATTTGGAGAGAACAGTGCTTCGACTGGGTGCATCGAAAACTCGTGCAAAACTCGTTGAAGAGTCATCGCACATGGAAAATTCACATCGTACTGAATATTACTTCGAATTGACCACTAAATAGCATTTATTTTTTCTTAGAAAAACAATCTAGAAGTTAACGTAGCGATTATTGTGCGGTATCAGCGTTCACACTGGAGAAAGTAAGTTCATCATACGTTCAATAGCACACGTTTGTCTGAATTGAAGAAATTAGTACTTGATGAAGTGGATAATTATCCTCGTGGTTCTGATTATTGTGACATAAAAACTTGTGCATTGTCCTCCTCGTCTTAGTGTATGAAACTTTAATTAACAATCACAAACGACCTAATGCTTAGATTCAAGTTGTAATCCTTCGGAAAATCATGTGTGTCTTCTGAAAAATGCATTGTTTTAAAGGCCTCCATGTAACATACTTCTATGCTGCGAAAAACACTCCGAATGTTCAGAAAATGAACAACACCAAGAGCCGGCAATTTCTAACAAGTGATTTCTTTTAAATAGACTGAAATGTAATAATACATAATTATCAATAGATGAAACTAAGTTCCTTTGAAAAATCTGTGTTTCATCCAATCCTGACATGTCTCATATCAGCATAAGTTTCTGCTGTCAACTGTTAGGGCGCAAAGAATGCATTATACCCCATCCATCCTCCAGTATATCGGTCCTCCGCATGACGGCCGTCATGTGACTGTGGCCGGTAGCTTGGCTTCATTCGCTAGCGTTCATACAACTGGTTGTACCGCTTCCACCTATACAACCTCCTTGTAGGCCACCACTCGCAGGTTTACCCATGAGTCATGCGACGGGGTATATAATATAACTGACGGGGCTTAAAACCACTGAGGCCTCGGCGCCATCAATGGTCGCTCGGAGACAAGACGGGCCAGATTGGAGCTATGTCGTGGCGGCAAACGACACGCTCGTGGCCTACCCATACATTCCATAGGTTGACAACATTTGAAAGTAATTTTATTTGGAAGCTCATCATCCGTTGATGTAGTAGCAACTCAAGTCTGTCTTCACTGTTCTGCGCCGAGCATCGCACCAGGTACAGGAACGGAGAAAAATATATCCTCATACAGAAGTCTCACAGATTATTAAATTCAACGTTGCTACGAGCAAGTCAGAGGCGGCCAACGTGCGCTGTTTATTGGTGCCCCTGTTTTAGTAATTCGCTTGCAATACTCATCCTCCACGCCCATTTGCATTAATGTCCTGCAGGAGTGAGGCAGCTCTCGCCTGGCCGCCCTCCGTGCAACTGGATCCAACCAACAATAGTGATTCTGTATCCAACATCATTTATTGAAGAGACATTCAAAGTATTATCTGTGCAGCAATGCTCGAGCAATGAAATCGACGGGATGTGTTTTCATTAATACGAGCAAAAGATTTATTAAAAAATTAATGACTGGGTTTGCATTCATTTCCTTATCTGATCAACTAATGGTTGAAATGTAAGACTCCAATCACACAATTAATAAATTATAATGCCTCCAGTTTTTTTTTATTGGCAGGGGATACTACATTAAGACATGTAACATCGCCAACGGTCAGCTAACAACACGGAATCACCAATGTCATCATGAGCATGACAATGTATAGCGAGAGACGTTTGCAACTCATGAAGTGTCTGAGACCTCAAACGTTCGTCAGTAACAAAACTTAGTAATTATTATTTTCCTCGGAATTGTATTTACTTTCATGTTCTGTTCTGTAGCTCTTCTCCATTATTCTTTGTGTTTCTGAAGAATCAATCGATTTTTTTTTGTGTTGGTACAATATTTCTGTTTTAATCGTTTGTAGGAGTAACACCAGAATGAGTTGTTTCGACATAAACAATCCCAACCCAAGCAATTTGTTCACACCGCCGATATTGATCGCTCGTTTGTGGACTTTCGTGTTCAAGACGTTTATGTAAGCTTACCCCATACGTCAGTGAGTGTTACGAATGTTAAAGCGTTAGCAAGATTTATGTACGGTTTTACTGTTGGATTATGTTTTTTTTTGTAGTGTTGGACGTTTTGCTCCTACCATTTTCGTCTATTATATCAAATATTGAATGAATCCACTCTAACAATTTTTCATACAGATCTGCATTGTAAGGTCCGCAATCCACAAGTTCTAGAACATAAACCATGTCTATGGTACATAATTAGCGAAATATATATCAATGTACGAAAACATAGATCAAATATTGATGAATGCAAAATGGGTTACCATACAAAGACGAA
The DNA here is from genome assembly GCA_016164225.1 of Gammarus roeselii. Taxonomy (NCBI): domain Eukaryota; kingdom Metazoa; phylum Arthropoda; class Malacostraca; order Amphipoda; family Gammaridae; genus Gammarus; species Gammarus roeselii. The sequence goes on from SDVV010010317.1 coordinate 2,933, forward strand.
TACATTATTACCTAGGCAACTTAACCTATTCTATCCATTAGTTATGTATTTTATATCAAGTTTGATGGTTATGTATGATATTGATATGTATGAATCTCTTCACTAGGGCTGTATATTTATCATATCAAAAGCAGTTTAATACATTTTCTCCAATTGAATCCAGCAAAAAACCTTCTGCAGATGTTTGGATTCCAGATTTTATCGATAGCTCTGTTACATGTTCGGATGAGACTCACCAAGTAAGATCCAAGAGAACTAATGCACTTCAATTTGTTCCTTTTTTTAATGTGGGTCAGTTGTACGCGATGTTAGGTTCAAAGATCTAGTCATTCTAACCAACATTTATATATTTTCATTCAAGTTTGATGGAAATGTATGATATTAAGTCGTTATTTAGTGCGATGTACATATCAAATCCCTCCCACACGGCTCTATTTTTCGTAATTTTTCTTCTAATGTCACATACCAGGTATACACATTCACGCTTTGTACGCATGTATCCAGGACCGGGGCACGGTATAATGACGTTGTATACAGGGATAGTTACCGATACAATGTAGACACCCACACACACACACACCCACACACATTTTGATTGCATATACAGGATCGATTAACATCTGGGTCACTTTACATTAGAACATTAGAACATTAGAACATTAGAACAAAATCCCTCGTTATTGTTACAAGATATTTATTGTGAACCACCTTCACGTCTTGATAGGTGCAAAGAACTATGCATCTTAGCCTATCCTATCATTTTCTATCCAGGAATTATATAGTATCGATCGAGTTTTACTGCATAAATGTACTTTTTTATCGATTTATGATCTATTCATTTTCATCCACTTGACTCAACATTTTGATCTAGCCTATTCACACCCATCAAAACCTAACATAACCTAACTTTATGTATGGTGTTCAGTCATTGCTATATACATATGAAGCCCTCCAATCGACTCTAAATAATACTTTAACATATGTGCTTTTTATTTTGTTGTCACTCTCATCCCATATAAGTTATCAGAGTGGACCCATTTTCAATCTTGGATGGTTTGAATGTTACGGGTAACTCATATTATTTTTGATTTTTGTCACAATTCTACGTCACTTTAACATATTCACACCCATCATAACCTGACCTGACCTTACGTACGGTATTCAGTCATTGATATATACATAAAAAACCTCCATACAACTCTAAATATCACTCTAACATACATGTTATTCATTTCGTTGTCACTCTCGAGTCATATATGTTACCAGAGAATCCCCCATTTTCAAACTCGGATGGATTGAATGCTACATATATTTCGAATTTGTATTCAGTTTCATACAAACGGACACATTGTCTCACAACATGTTTTTCTTAATTTACTTCATTATCTGATCGGACGCTCGTTTCAAGATCTGATCGGACGCTGATTTATATCATACCATTCTGTATCACATCAAGTTCATTTACCTCGAGCTAGGTTTTCTGGCATCATTTCAACCCTTGAAACCATTTTCTTCTACTGATTTTCGAAGATTCGATGTTACGTCCGACTGTCACGATGTTCACAATTCATTACTCATCCTTCGAGCTTAGGATAATATAAACATTTCATTTAGAACATACATAGTTTTTATTAGTATTTATTAGCATTATTTACAGACTTTTCTGCCATCATCAGTATCAAATACATGGTTTTTGATATTTAAACAGCATTGTTCGTCATCCCACACTACTTTTCATCACTATATTTCAGTATACTCTCAAAATCCATCTTATACTCCATCATATCTTGATGTGGATTACGAAGGCTATTCCATTCCCGTGTGTCAATAAATGTATTTCTTCTTCTTCTTGAACTTAACTATTCGAATCTTTTCCAATTCAAAGTCATTCTGAGATTCATCATTGAGAAATTTTGCATACGTTCAAGTTTCTCTTTTGTTTTTAGGTATAATCTGGTGTCCACTACCTCAGCTGTATTACAATCATGATGAAGATTTTTACCCTTGGATCATATAAATTATAGATATATTCTTCTCTTACCCCCTCCCCCTCCTAAACTTACTTACATACGAATGTAACACGTCCACATTAGTTTCCCAAAGCAGACTTCCTTTTTTCCTGCATAAATTTATGAATGATATCTCCCACTCTTTTGATTCTTGTTTGTCCATTCTGAGATAACTGTTGTTTTCCACACTTGTCAATATTTATTCGAACCGACTCATATCATCTTCGAAGATTTCATCTTCCAGCACTTGTAAACAAAATTTTGAGATGTGAATGTCAATTTTCTGTTTATCCTATGATGAAACGTATGTCTCCGCTTGTTCTCAACGTATCACTGACTCCATTTTGATTACCAGCTAGCTATTATAAGTTGATTGCATGTGGTTCTTCGCAAAACATTTCGTCTAACATTTCTCACCTAGGTCATCAACTGTGTGTATGTATAGGGCTGAGTACGCATGTGAATGTGAATATTCAAGCGTATGTACGTGTTACATGAGTTAAAAATATATAACACAAATTAAATATTCAAAATTTCAATGAAATTTCAAATTTTCGAGGGATGACAGAGCCAAGTCTGTATTTTGCAGTGATAACTTGGCTATTTAAGTAACATAATATATTCTAATTCAATAGAGAATATACAAAACTGAAAGACCTATACTGAATCTCACGAGATGAAACAAAGCAAGAAGATTAATTCTCTACCATACCCAAAACATACATTAAAAACGTGATGAATGAGAATGAACTGGCATGTAACCAAACAAACAAGGAATGTGTATAAGATACCAAGACATTCTGGCGACGTAACTGAAACCTAAAGTAAATACGGTAAAGTACATACAAAATCTAATGAAATTACCCACAACATCTGTCCATAACAGGGATAAATTAACATCTCTTTACCTAAAGTAACTACGGCTAAATCGTAACAGATGTGTCATATATACATATAAAACTACCACAATGATGCAACAATCGACCCCCTTATGCCTGAAATAATGTGGAAGCTGCAAGCCTAAAATACCCAAAATGCCTAAAACTGTATGAGTTAACTGATCGGAATTCCAAAAAACTGCGCAAATTCAACATAAATCAATCGATCATTACTACGTATACATAACATAATATTTTAACTTACAGTAAATCCATATCGTTCAGGTATTTTCATTGTTGGAAAAATGCGTCAATGGAATACTGATATAACTGTTTCAAAACTAGGTAATGCAATATGGGGTAGATAGAATCTCGAGCGTAGTGGCTGCATCATCTCACAATACAGTCCTAAACTCGCCAATAATCAGACAAAAAACCATGCTATTTCTGTAGATAATATATACATATGAGATAAATAGATGGGAAACACAGAATGTTGCCTGGAATCCTACCTTCAGGCTGGTACAAACAGGACCATTCGCACAATAAGGCTGGAAATTGAGTTATAAGACATACCTACCATACTAATCCTATAAAAGAATATATGGTGATGAATGAACAAAACATTTAAAAATATCCCAAGCCCCCACCGCTACGAATCCAATCAAGCATCGATTGAGTCAATTATACCACAACCAGATAAGAAAAAACACACGTATATGTCCACAGAAAAAAAATATATAGAAACAATAAACCAGTCATAAATATATAACGATATATACACTCACAGCGTATCAAAAGTGACACAGAAACAAATTTATAAGACAATGAACAGGTAAGAGCAAACTCAGATAATCTTCCAGGAGCGCATCCAACATTTGCCCAGGGGATCCCTACGCCTCGCCCATCAGAAATTTGGAATAATACTAATCCTACCAGAACCGAATAAATATATAAAACGAGCAACAGTTAGTGACTAATTATACTCCACTACAACCATCCAAAGAATAAAAAACTTATATATAAATACAATGATGATCATAAATACAGTACGAATTAAATGTTCATAACATAAACCTTGCCAATCAAGGGCGCAAGCCTGCTTCCATCCCGCCGTTCCCCCCTTCCGTCCCCCCCCATTCCGGTCTCCCCCCTCCCCCCGTCTGTTAGCTGACTCGGGCGCAAAACCGGTTCCGGTACCCTACGCTCCCGCCCCCCGTTTCTGCGCTTACCCCGCGTACGGACCGGTTGAGTCAAGTTTGCATACATCGCGTCCTACCCCGCTGAAATGTTATGTGCAAATTCCAGTAGACCGGGCAAAATCCGCGTCTTGTACCCCTATTAACTACTTATAATTTGAACTGAGGACTCAAAGGAGGTTGCCTTCGATAACAAAATTCAGGTGGTCAGGGTTGACTAACATAAGTTTTAGATTGGCCTCAGACTGTTCATGGAGGTGTCATATTCTACCAGGTCCACTCATGTAGGGCTTACAATTGAGTCTTGTCCATGACATGCTGCATTCGGGGTTGTTCAGACTTCAAATAATAAGACTAAAATTTACATATCAGCAGTGATCCGTGCTTCAATTGCAGCTGCGACTCCCTTGTTCGCGACCCTAATCAAACTCAAATCAAAGCTGCACTAACTATGATTTTTTGATTAAAATGTTCGCCGACCTTGCGTGGAATAAATTGGCAGAGTGAAAAGTGCATCCTAAATGTCAATGTTGCTTTATGTTGGCTGAATGGCAAATGCATTCAGGTCATGGAAAATGTCAGATTTATTCTTACAATAAATTAGACGCGTGTATATGCCCACCACATCAATTGTTCTGAGTGGATTATTAAAAGAGTTCTAATGTTTCTATTGGCACAAAAGTTGGTGAAAAGCACCATTAAACATATCACTTCGCCCAATCGCTTCATAACGTATATTTTATTATATAGGTATTCATACCTCTTGCGACGTCTCTGAAACCCGTTATCTACACTATCGATATTAGAGAATAAATATCATTAATATTAACAACGGTGTTTCGTTTGAATTCAATTGAAGCCAGTTCATCAATTTGCAGGGCATGCGAGCTTCTGCTGGAGACTGTTCACATAATTAAATTATACATTTTTATATCACCATTTTATTTCAAGTAATTTTGAAGCCATTGGAGAAATAGACTCCATGATTGAACACTAAGAAATAGATTATCTGAAAAATATACAGATTATTTAACCAATTGAATTTATTTACATTGGCATTTTTACAGAATATACAAACGCACTTTGATTGGCAATACCAAAGTACAAAATCTAAATTTCAGGCTTTTTGATGTTAATTTTATACAACCAGAGAGAATGTTTAATATTAGCTCTCGGTAATTGCAGTACGTTAAAAAAAATGTGTTCCTTTTCGTTGGCGGCCAAAATTGAACGACGAATCAGCGTTACACTGAATACATAGTTTTACATGTTAGTGAGGGAAAATGCCCGCTGTCCACACGGCGAGTGAACTTGCCGTGAAAACCTGACGTGAATGTTCCGTGTTCGCAAAGTTTGCAGAGGCGCGATAATTGGAGTGTTTGCTTCTCTGTAGCACACAATTTGCAGCTGTCATAGCATAAGTCCCTCGAGAGATCCAGTCTTCTCTAAAGTTGGTTGCGCAGTACATGGCGATCAATGCGCCTCCAGGAAATACAGACCATGCGATGGTTCAGATTCCATTTGATTATCCAGGACAACTGGAGGATTTATTTAAATCTATCGTAATTTATTTTGTGTTTATGACATCGGCTGGTTTACCAAGTAGCTCCATTGATCTCGAGCAGGAATGACCTCAGTTTCATTGCAGGACATCACACGTTTAGGAGTCCAATGCCATCTTAATAAGCTTGCAGAATGATAGTTAAGTTGTTTACTTGTTGCCCATGAAAGGTTGATTGGAAAACAACAAAAAACATGCGTGGGCCGAAATGTTCAAGATATGGTTTAAATTTTGAACTAGACTATCGTGTAGGAGCATTAATTGTCGATAAGGATTCCGAAATAGAATATCAATGGCTGAGAGCATGTGTACTTCGTCACCGTGCTTACAATCTTTTTCCATTTGAGTGCAGCTGTTTTTGGTTTGAGGGGTACCCGACCCCACGAGGTGCGTTTGAGTTTATTCTCACTTTATGACGGAGACTCGAGGACCAGGAAACAATGATTCCAAGCTAGCAACTATTTTATTGAGCTATTTATCTGAAATACGTCGGTTAAGAATAATTTTAATGTAACAGATTAAGAGGCCTGAGCACCAACTGACCAGATCGATATAATGAAAGCAGTTTACTCTAGAGGACCTTTAATAGTGGACGGCCAGTTAGCTGTGCCAGAAAATTTAATGATTACATTTGGGAGAGATCGCAACCAAAAAAATAGTGCTTATGCTTCACATTGGTAAACTTAATTTCTGATTGTGTGAATTTCCAATTGTGGCATGCCAAGTATTGTTTGCATATCAATTATAGAAAGCAATTAAAAGAATTGGCTTGTTGAGAAACCAAGCATTGCCGTGCACTTCACCTTTCCTACGGCCAAACTACTTCGTATATTTGTAACCAATGACGTGTCTGAGCCAGAGTTATGTTTTGTTCATGTATAACCAAGCGTCAAATGAAAAATTTATCATCTAATCCACCTGATTTTCATTATTATTTTTGTAAACTGTTTATTCATTTTTTCAATAACCTTCCGTGAATTTCTTAATTGAATATTACTACAAGGTTAGTTCTAAATAGTTGGACGGTTTTCCTTACGTAAACATGACATGATTGTAGGCGATTCTTACTATCGTACTCATGATTGTATCATTTTTTTTTTCAGATTTTTATTCTCGGGGAATAGGCATGTCGAGCGGACCCTATTTCAGTAAATGTGGGGCCATGTTTCAGACATGCGTGGCCGTCAGAGACAAGTTGCGGTCTGTTAGTAATTTGACCGTTCCTAACAATGGACACATAATTACTGCCTCGTCAATCAGTGAATGCATATAACGAACATCATCTAATAAATAACAACTGAATAGAGAAAACTCAGAGAGTCATGGCTGCTTATCCCTAGAATGGTCGGCGAATTAACAATTCATCGTTCTATGGCACTTGACATCAGTGTCATTATTTCAATGAGGGATCTTCATCCAGTTCTGTATCCCCAATGGAGGAAGAAAAACTAGTGATTCGACAATTGAGGTGAAGCTATTATTGTCGTACACTTCAGCAGGACAGAAGAAGTGACATCTATTGTACGAGAACTGTTTATTGGAGCATCGGTAAATGTTGTCGAACGAAGTTTAAAATAAACACCAAACTAAAAATATAACCGACATTAATTATCCCTAGTGATTCACAAAAAAAAATGGAGTTTGCCCGAAAGCTCCACATTTAGCTCATAAATGCATTTTTTTCAGAAAACTTAGCTCAGACAAAGATGAACATAATTGAGATTTTTTTTCTCCTGACCAGCTGATAACTGAATAGTTTATTTCTTCCATTGGCTGCATTTTCTCCTCAAATAATAGCATAGGGTTGGAACTTACACTGCACAATTCCCGAGTGGGCTTCCATTCCTGAGATTGCCATTCCACTGTTGCAGCTTGGTTGGCATTAGACAAAGCGATGGGCGCCTCAGAATAGATAAGCCCGCTACAGCATTCGTGGTATGGAAATGAAGCCTGCGGGGCGGGAACCTCCTCCTTTCAGCACAAGTGGCTGATCGAGAGGGCCAGAACCAGCATGGGTAGACTGTCTCTATTCATTAAGGCACTGAAAGCTAGAGCTGCGAAAGCCCTCGCCTGAATACCAACCAGCGATGGCAGTTGCCTGTTGTAAAACGGTTATTCCAAGGTGAAGAGACTCCCAGACCCAAGTGGGGTGAATGTTTCTTGAAGAACCTGTGTAGGGAAAGCTTCAGAAGACAAGGCGATGAGGTGAATAGGAATGTGAAATGCTGGTAAACAATGAAAGCGTTTAGAACTGGAGCAAGCATGCACCGTTTTGTTCTTTGGGTTCTGTAAATGACCGATAAAACAATCATACATCTTGGTAAATAACAGCAATAAAGACAATTCAGAAAATAAATGATGGATAAACGACGAAATTGTGGGCAACATTTTTATGAGCATCAATATCTCTGCACGTGGCCTGAACTATTATATGGAATCGACCTCTACTCGAATCTAATTTGATTTATTATATCATATATTTAACAACTTAAGTGAAAAATGATGACATAACAGCTACAAAAAAAAATGACAAGGGCAATACGTGAACACTGCCGTATTATTTTGCCTAGAATAGTTTACAGGTAAGCCTCAGAAGAGGAAACAACCATGCAACATATAAATGTTTCGATCGCACAACTGCGTGACGTCAACCATGATTCCCAGTGATAGGTTGGATTCGCCGATGCCGATCTGTGCATTGCGATTGTTTTATTCAATACATCTGATAACTCGGATACAGTATTTAATCCATCAACAGTTGCGAATGAGAATGCTGAGCTAATAATTCCGTAAGCCACGGATGTGAATTCCAATACGCAAGGGCGGGAAGGTCCAAAATACCAGGAGTTCGGAAATAATGAGAACATGAGGTTGGGAAATCGAAATGCGCTAACATGTTGTAAAGAGGGGTCTGAAACATTGTATATGAATAATAAAGGGGGAAAAACTACATAAATTAAAGATAAAATGCATACAAAACACTGAATATACACACTTCGTGACCGCTAGGAAATGATCAAAGGATTGACGATCAGAATAATTCAATACTGGGTTACAAAAGTCGGATGAATATACATCAGCTTTTGTTACAATGACTGTATCATCATAAATGGTCGTGTGATTGGTAGAAATAATTGAATGAATTATGTTCTCATCGAATTTACCTGTCAAACTGGAAGCTGCCTATCGTTCCTCGAAAAGACTGAGCTCGTATTTTAGTTTTACTAAAACGATTGAAATATTTGAAACATCGAAATAGGCAAACGTCGGGGTAACTGGCAGAGATAATTGTGATCAGTAGGAACATAGAAAACATATGTATCAACAGAGTAAAGACAATTAGATGGTCGCTCAATATTAGGTGTTATGATGGTGGTATTTACGGAAATGCTCATGAACAGAATGCATTTTCTGGATAATTGTATTACGGATTTATCGTATATTTGAAGGCAAGGTTACGCTTCTGAATTGATCAGTAAATAGATGTTCATTAAGCTCATTCATGAAGGATGTGTTAGATTTAAGATTCTTGAAGTTTGCTGTGAGGTTGTTTCAGGATTTTGGTTCAGTGATCGAAAATGCTCTACAGGCAGTTTATTTTTTTCCGTTTTCAATGTGCAAAGCTATTTAATTCCTGTGGATACATAATTTTTTTCACCTCAAGAATGTGCCTTTAGCTGCCGGGTGAACGTTTTTCTTAGCTCATTTGTGTTAAAGTATCCGGCCGGAAAATCCCGCAGCACACTCTGGGCCATGAGTGCGGTCCGAGGTCAGTGTCAGCAGCAGGTCCCGACAGTTTGACTGGTTTGCCCCTGCCGTGGCACGGTGACCGCCGCTGTCGCATCACGACCATCTCGTTTCTCAACGCGATGCCAAGGGCGGTAAAGCACATCATGGCAGCATCAAAGAAATTGTCGATGCCACAACAGTTCTCAAATCAAGCCTATTAATTGCACGCTCTCTCGCTACCTCCACACTCAAGTCACCCCTTCTTAACGCCTGCGTCCCACCATCCAACATCCAAAGTTCGGTCTACCTCTAGGCCTACGTCCACTCGCCTCTACCTTCATTCCCCTTTTTGACAATCACATCACTCCATGCGTCCGCTTCATGTGCCTGAACCAGCTCAAAACACGCGAATCTACTCTGTTCTCAAACTTTTTCACCATCCCCGGTCTGATTTGAACAACGTCGTAATTGATCCTGTCTCTCAGCGTCACTCCAGCCATGACCCTTAAGCACTTATCTCCGTAACATTCAACTCTCTTCGCTTTTCAGCTCCCACCCCTAAGCCTCATCTTCGTAGAGCACAGTTGGGACAATTACACCCTCACGCAATCATCTCTTTGCTTCCATGCTAAAAACTTTCTATAGCCCATTACACTCTTCTATTCACCTTGGTAACTACTGGGTCGCTGGAGACACCTAAAATGAAGTTCGACTTTCTGTTATAGACCGGGAGTCTCCCGTAGCAATTTCTCAAGAGCAGCTGCATATACCATTTTTGGATTTTTGGACCGGAGTTTCAACCTACTGCAGCATTCTGAGATATATTTCCCAAATCCATCAACATTGGCTCACATAGCCTATCAGAACATTATCGTGCTTCATTTTTTTAGTTTTGTTCATAAAAACAGATCAAACATATCAATGTTCCCAAACAATGATTCGTTCTGCACTCACAACAACGATCGGTCCTGCCCCAACCACCTGTACCCACAACAAGGATCAAAGGGCTTAAATACAGGAGAATGTGTATAACAAAATTGAGCAAATGAACGCTTTCGTGCATTCTGTAGCTGCTCATTCGTTGCACTTGGGGCGGTGAGACCGAATCAAATCCCTTCACCGGATTGCATAGGCCGTGGATGTGGAAGGGTTTGATCATACATACATGGTACGTTGTGGAATGTCGATGTGCGTCAAGACCTCATGGCGAGTGGTGGTATTCCGTCACTCGCCCGAAACCAAGTTAGTTATTAGCGAAGCCCCATCATAAGAAGATGTTGGAGTTCTCAACGCTCTTTGCATTCTTGCACCTTGGCTGCTAAGTGTATTGTTATTTTTGTTATTGGTTTATGTATATATTGGTCTCTTTGTTGTCTACTAGCTATCCGCTTTCCTGAGCTGGTCACGTTCTCATGGATTTCTTTGATTTATCATCGAAACGTCACCTATCTTTGAGCATCACCTCATTCTGGGGAATTGATCGATAAGAGGGAGCAATATGGGTTTTTAAAAGCCTCTTAGCTAATCGATTCGAGCGTATTAAGAGGCCTTCATGGAATCACTGCAGGAGAATTGAAGAACTCCTCTCACTGTTCGAGATATTTCATACCTATTTAATTTATGTGCCATATAATATTCATTCGATATTTTTTAAGCCTTGTATTCTTCTGCAAATGTCCTAGACGTTATGTGTTATTGCTCTTTATAGAAATTTTATTGCTCGCTGTGGGGCCTCTACTTGCTCCATTAATCTATTCGTGGTCTCTTGTTTCAAAACTTCTGCTTTCCCAATGAATCCGTGCGAAACGTACGAAATGTGCATATGTATCGAGAACTGAAAAAAATTGAAACAATTCTTCATCTATACGTTTTTGAAGATGCTTTAATAATGTAAGTTAATGAAAGCATTTTATCAGGGAATGAAGTGCTAATTTATTTGCTTGGCAGAACATAAGCGCTTATATAGCAATCATCATTTGGAAAGGCATGATTGCAATGTCCCTCTAATAAATGAAGCGGTAAACACCACTGAAAATATCATATAATTTTTTTTAATAGCTTGCGTGTAAACCATATACACATTATTTCATGAAAGACAGGGATTAATTAACGGCACCAATCCTCGGAATATACTAAAATGTTTATTGCAGAAGGATAAATTATTTATTCTGGATGTTTTTGTTTCGTGGGTATTCTTGTAGGAAATGAAGGAGACGAGAAGGTTGTAAATAAGATATTTGGGAGATTTGTTTAAATCTTGGGTATTGAAATTCATTGGCATTCGTTACAATGAATTGGTAGATACTCAAATTTGACACTAAAATTTCATAATTCGACCAATCGGCAGAGCTACTCTTGACAAAACAATATTTCCATCGTGTGTGTTTACTGGCCTAGGCGCTTCCGGATCGCAACACCCATAACTATACATTGTATGCAAAAGTTTTTCAAAAATTGTTGGCTGATCATACTGTCGGCAAATTACTCGCAATAGTGGAGAAATTATTTTGCCTGATTTTTGTTAAAACAACAAAAAACATATGACACCAGCGCAATGCTCCTCCTGAGCACGTTGGTCAGCAAGAACACCAACCTCCAGTGCGGGCACTAATCTGATAACAAATTCCAATATCAACAGCGATTTTCCGACCAAAATTGCTCATTTGTTTCACTTTCTTTGTTTTCATTGTTTTGGCTCGTTGGCGCAATCCACAGCTCGTGCAGCCTGCTCCCGGCAGGGAGCAATGCCCCGAAAGTGGACAAACTTTTTATAGCATGTAGATCCCAGCAATGGGCGAGTATGGTACGGAATCGAAATGTATACAATGGTGTACACCCTGGTCCTTTTTATTACGGCGGGGTAGTGGCTCCGTGCCGTTATGTTGCGTGCAGCTGGACATATTTGCTGGCTATCTTGCGAGCATATTGTTGAAACCCTCATACCCAACCCGACTTAACTTACGACCACGTATTTCTAACCCGCGGGGCAGAAGTACGTGTTTCTAACCTGCGGGGCAAACGTACGTATGGTACGTGGTACGTAGTTCAAACCCGCGGGGCAAACGTACGTGGTAATAATTTTGTATTGACTACCCCATGGTATCGAACTATCCCACAATATCCACCATGGTATCCGAAATGATTTCGTATCTAACAGTTACGAGCGGATAGAGAGAATTCCTTGACGAAAAATGAAAAATTCTATCCCGGACCTGTTAAATTAATTAAAAATGTAACCAAACATAGCCTAACGTAAGCTATCCTAGCTTATAACAAGAAAATTCATCTTGGCAAATGTAACCAATCTCAACTAAACGTGAAAACAGATGCACAATATTGTAAATGGGGTTTTGTTTCAGAGAACCTTCATGAAGTAGGGAAATTTACAAAGTAAATTCCTTCGCCTGAAGCAACACTCGCACTCGGCGACAGGGGAGCCGGAGTTAACGAACGGTACGACAGTTCAGTGTAAGTCATTTGCCTTTAAATCGGTCAGAGCATAAAAAAGTTCCTGCTGACTCAATTGGCGATGTTGAATGTCTGTAGCATTACCACCCGGTAGCGTATGCCAAGTTGTAGCCCTAACATATAGTAGATGGAATAAATTTTGACCCAAAGTAGCCGCCGCTATCAAACACACTAACAAACAAAACCATGTCACACTGCATCCAACATCACAGCCAGCCAAGGCAGGTTATAGGCAGAAAATATATCTTCAATGTAGTTTTAGTAACAACCGGTGTCGGAGGCAAAATTTTGGATAAACATGTTTTCGCAGTTCCCGCTTTGCAGCGTGTATGACATGAGAGCATTTTGCACAAAATGCCGTTTAATAATAAACGCGAAACTTAATCTCTCTGCTGTGTTGCTGACAATGTTGCGCTCCTTCCTAACATTGATGCGAAATGGAAACATTTTGTAAATCGTCTTGCAGAGGATGCATCCTGAATGAATAAGCTGATAGATAAATATAAATTTAAATATATGTATAT
>SDVV010010318.1:0-16300 GCA_016164225.1 Gammarus roeselii
TTGTTGAAGTGTGTAATTACATTGTTAAACACCCTCGTATATCTTTCGTTCTCTCCGTCAAGTTTACTCACAGTTGGGAAATACATACACTGTCCCACTTGAACGCATTCTACTTTATTTGCTATAGAAGATGTTTTAATTTGAACATATTTTTGGACCCAAACTAAAAGTCTCTCACGTTACCAAACTCGAATACTGAACACGGAAACAGTAAACTGCATTTTTTGGGGAGATCAATTCAGCAAAATAATGAAAGCATTTGCACACCCCGTGTCTCCTCACCTTTTCCTCTCTCCTGGACGCAGCTTCTCTTCCGGACTGACTTCCGTTGCCAGCCGGAGGAGATATCAAGGGAGAGGCGGTGGGAAGGAAGCCAATGTAAACACTGCTGTTACGGACACTAAACAAAACATTTGCAAGAGCAGTTTTTTCGGGAGATAATTGGCAGTGTATCCAGGGTTCCCTGTGATTATTTCTGCTCCGTGATTGGATGATACATCGCATTAATTTGAATGTGACCACTCTTTGCAGTCCTGTTCTGCTGTTTAAAGCGATACCCTCAAGATCGGCATACCGGAAAGATGCAATAACAAGTTCAAATTAAAGCAGGAAGGTAACTTGGCCATCGTTGTAATTCATTCTCGATAGACGAAGGCATTGGATATCAATGGTTACCATTCATCCTTGATATACGAGAGTATCGGTCATTAATGGTTACCGTTCATCTTCGATAAACGAGGGCATCGTTCGTTGATGGTTACCGTTCACCTCTGATAAACGAGGACCTCGGTCACAAGTGGTTACATTCATTCTTGATATACGATGACACCGTGTATTAATGGTTACCGTTCATCTTTGATATACTAGGGTATCGATCAAGAATGATAACAATTCATCCTTGATTGACGTGGGCATCGTTTATTAATGGTTACCATTCATCCTTAATATACGAGGGCATGGTTATTAATGGCTACCATTCATTCTTGATATACGAGGGCATCGGTCATTAATGGTTACCATTCATCCTTAATATACGAGGGCATCGTTATTAATAGCTACCATTCATTCTTGATATACGAGGGCATCGGTCAATAATGGTTACCATTCATCCTTGATATACGAGAGCATCGGTCATTAATGGTTATCATTCATCCTTAATTTACGTGAGCATCGGTTATTAATAGCTATCATTCATTCTTGATATACGAAGGCATCAGTCATTAATGGTTACCATTCATCCTTAATATACGAGGGCATTGGTTATTAATGGTTACCATTCATCCTTGATATACGAGGGTATCGGTTATTAATGGTTACCATTCATCCTTAATATACGAGGGTATCGGTTATTAATGGTTACCATTCATTCTTTATATACTTGGGCATCGGTCATTAATGGTTACCATTCATCCTTAATATACGAGGGAATCGGTTATTATTGGCTTCCATTCATTCTTGATATACGAGGGCATCGGTCATTAATGGTTACCATTCATCCTTAATATACGAGGGCATTGGTTATTAATGGTTACAATTCATCCTTGATATACGAGGGTATCGGTTATTGATGGTTACCATTCATCCTTAATATACGAGGGTATCGGTTATTAATGGTTACCATTCATTCTGTATATACGTGGGCATCGGTCATTAATGGTTACCATTCATCCTTAATATACGAGGGAATCGGTTATTATTGGCTTCCATTCATTCTTGATATACGAGGGCATCGGTCATTAATGGTTACCATTCATCCTTAATATACGAGGGCATTGGTTATTAATGGTTACAATTCATCCTTGATATACGAGGGTATCGGTTATTGATGGTTACCATTCATCCTTAATATACGAGGGTATCGGTTATTAATGGTTACCATTCATTCTGTATATACGTGGGCATCGGTCATTAATGGTTACCATTCATCCTTAATATACGAGGGAATCGGTTATTATTGGCTTCCATTCATTCTTGATATACGAGGGCATCGGTCATTAATGGTTATGACCGAGCTTAGGAAAATAGAAGTGTTATGTATAGAAATGCTACCACTACAGATCATGAACGATTTCTCGTCATCAGTCACAGTTTCTTCAATACAGCCACACGCAGGTGGAGAAACAATTTTTGTTTTAGAATTACGCATTATTATATGGGAACAAATTTATTCGTTGTAACAAGCTTTCTTTGTTGTTTCTCATTTGTTATCTCACATGTTTCTGTGAGTGCAACAGCGCCTCTACGAATTGTTGATGACACGTGCGCACCATTTATTCCCTGGTCTTAAACGTTTCATGTATCACCCATCTTTAGCTCCTAATCAAGTTACTCATTACCTCACTCCTAATTGGATGACGTACAATATCGCCCCAGCCGCCCACAGCGCTGCCGTCTGCTCTGTCTTGCTCTTTGAGGCAGACCACCGCCCCAGCCGCCCACAGCGCTGCCATCTGTTCAGTCTTGCTCTTTGATTCAGACCACCGGCCAGCCGCCCACAGTGCTGCCGTCTGCTCTGTCTTACTCTTTGAGGCAGACCACCGCCCCAGCCGCCCACAGAGCTGCCATCTGCTCTGTCTTGCTCTTTGAGGCAGACCACCGCCCCAGCCGCCCACAGAGCTGCCATCTGCTCTGTCTTGCTCTTTGAGGCAGACCACCGCCCCAGCCGCCCACAGCGCTGCCATCTGTTCAGTCTTGCTCTTTGAGGCAGACCACCGCCCCAGCCGCCCACAGAGCTGCCATCTGCTCTGTCTTGCTCTTTGAGGCAGACCACCGCCCCAGCCGCCCA
This sequence comes from Gammarus roeselii, assembly GCA_016164225.1. Lineage (NCBI taxonomy): Eukaryota > Metazoa > Arthropoda > Malacostraca > Amphipoda > Gammaridae > Gammarus > Gammarus roeselii. The sequence continues at coordinate 2,786 of SDVV010010318.1, forward strand.
CAGCGCTGCAATCTGCTCTGTCTTGCTCTTCGAGGCAGACCAAAGCCGCCGTTGCGACGGAGGACATGGTTGCTGAATCTCTTAGACTGACAAATCATGTCCGGTTTGCTTATGAAGTTATATGTCAGGGTATTGCAGTGCAATATGAATAAAGGGCTGTTCTAGAGGTCACACGTTAGTTGAGATCCTATCTCTTATGTTACCATAATAATTTTGGAGTCTTGCTGGCAGCGCTTTAGGCAGCTACTCGGAATTGGCCAAAAATATTGGGGATTTTGAAATTATTTTGTATGTACGCGCAGCGTCCGTGACACATGCCAGGCTGGCTGGTGATCGACGGAAATCGAACCTGATCTGAGACTTGATTTGTGAAGAGCATGTTGTCCAATGTTTCAAGGCCAATGTTACCAATGGCAAGGATTGCTTTAGATGAAGTGCATAACCAACGCATTGGGTTATGGTGTTTACAATTAAGAGTGAATCCTCGATCTAGTTTGATATTTAGGGGCTGCCGAGCAGAGCTGCATCAAAGCAAAACCTTCCCGTTTGATTTCCCAATCCGCGATCTGTAGTTACCAGATCAAGAACCCTCATTATTAGTTCGACGGATTGGTTCCTATAAACAACTGATGTTATTATGTTCAGTTGATCAGAATAACCGGCATCGATATGGGGCAAGTGCGAGGGGCTTTGATTTTCCTACATAAAAGCAAGCGAGAAGTTCATTGAGAGGAAAGGCTAATACTTATCTGATGGGAAAAAAGATTTCAAGCCTGGTGATTCCAAACTTAGATAAAGTGTTAGTAAATGAAATTATTAGGACTTGATGCTATTAAATATAGTAGATTGTCTCGTTATAAATAATACTTTGATGAAAAAAATTGTTTTATCGATGCGTGTTTTGTTTAGTAAAATTAGCCGGTAATACCGGCTAATTTCTTGTCTTTGCAGACAAGAATCGTATATTTTTGCTACGGTCATGCACCTTAAGGACCAAGTTATTTATTACAGCCCTTTACTGTGCTGGATATAGGCCTGCTGTTCTGAGAATAGTTTCTTGCTTGTACTCCTTCCTACCTAATGAGCCATCCGCATGCCACTGTGTACAGTAAATGCTTGCCTCCGGCAGGCCAGTAGGAGCTACAAGGACTGTATCTCTCTCTGAGAGCAATTTTTTTCTGACTATTTCTGGATGGGGCTGATTACGTCGCAGTTGGCTGAGACGCAGTCTCCACTGGGATGAAAAGGCAGACAATGCCACAGTTTGCTGACGCACATCCTCCACCAGATTGATGGGGTCTGATTACACCTCTATTGGCTGGGGTAGAGGCTCCCACTAGGAGAGGCAGGCTGATTATGCCACAGCTTGCTGAGGCACATCCCCCAGCAGAGATGGGGCCTGATTACACCTCTATTAGCTGGGGTAGAGGCTCCCACTAGGAGAGGGAGGCTGATTACGCCACAGCTCGCTCAGGCACATCCCCCAGCAGAGATGGGGCCTGATTACACCGCTGTTGGCAGAGGTACAGTCTCCGATAGGGAGATGGGGCTAGTTATGCCAGTTTGCTGAGACACATCCACTAGCAGGAAGAAGGGGCCTAATTACACCGCAATCGGCTACTGTACAGTAGCAAAATAAAATACGTTCATGGTTAGTCTGTAATAGTAAACAATGCATTCCGCACATAGATTTCAAATAAATCTGATATTTTGTTACCGTAATACATCTGAATGTGCGGATAATAGCAGGAGTTATCGACTCCCGTGGTATTCGAGTATCTTTGTTACTCTATCATAACCATTTTTATTGTTTTAGGTTGTCTGTAAAATTGAGTGATTCATTAAAATCAGTTCTATGATTTCGCACATAGAACTGGGGGCGAATGGGGTTGCTAGACATGTACTAAATTAAGTTTCTGCATGACGTACTTCATGTGACAATATAGGCTATGCGTGACTTAATGCTTAGACTTCACCAAGAGTGCCCGTCTCTATAGAAAACAGGGTATTGGAAACTTTGTAAAAGCAGGAACATTTCTTCCTTGTGGTAGGAGGAAAGCATTCTTGCTTATGTACCCCTTTTCTGTCGTCAGATTCGATGTGTATGAGTTGATTCAGGGGTTTGAAATCCCAAACTCAATAACTCCCTCCCTCTAAGGCGGCAAGACGAGCAGATGAGGGACGGCCCACTCCCGTGTGAACCCTATTGTCTGGGTCGCCAAATAAGCGTGGTTGAAGTACTGATGAAGCAATGAGAAGAGAGATTGGGGAGAAGTTTGTCAGGAGGAACTTTGATGTAACGGCTCTGAGTGAGATGAGGAAGTCTGGCGTGGGGCAAGGTTGAGCACGAGAGGGCTTGGGGACATTATTGAGTGATGGGTTGGCTAATCGCGTTGCAAACTGGATGGAAGTGTCCTTCAGCTTGATGTTGGTGAAGGTCAAGTTAGGTATAGAAATATGAGGGTTTGTGAGGGCTTACGGACCAGGTGACGGTAGGAGTGGGGAGAGAGGTAGAGTTTTTGAATTAGTGTTTGTGAGAGTATTGAAAGTTTTGGAGGTCACTTCAACGAGTTGGCTCTCAGGGACCTAAATGCAAGATTTGTGGTCAGCGGTGGAGTATGTGTTTTTGAGGTATGGGTTTCAGTTACGAATAGCTGTGAAGAAAACGTGACAAGTTTGCTCCTGGAGCGGTAGTTTGTTGTGTGAAACAACTTGCTCATGAATCGAGATTTCAACTCGTACACGCTGATTAAGATGGACCGTGTGGTGAAGTGGTGAATCAAACAGGCGCTGAAAGAGGAATATAAGACTGTGAAGAGGCAAGGCCTGGGGAAACATGAGAAAGTTGGGAGACGTTCAGAGATGTGGTGAGACGACGTCTCCCACATCTCTGTGGTGACACAACGTGCGGTCTCGTGAAAGAGGGAAGGCTGTGCTAGTGGTGGAACGATGAGGTTGAAGTGACGGTGTACCAGAAGAGATGAGTTTTTGAGGAGTGGTTGATGGTGAGGTCGGTGATGGACGTTGACAACTACAGTTAGAAGGGCAAAGAAGGGCAAAAGTGGCGTAGGAGGTTGTGCGATCGTTTTGAGGAGACACAAATTTGTTCTGGAAAAAAGTGATGAGGGTGTGAAAAAAGTGAAGAGCTGGTGGTTTGTTGTTTTAAAGTGGTGAAGTATGGAGGAGGTAACAGGCGTATTTTGTGGAGTTGTTGAATGTTTAGGATTTCAGAAGTGCTACAATTGTTGCTGTGGGTGGTGTTGCACGTATTCTGGGGTTGAGAGTAAGAATTGTTGCAAGCATGGGAGCCCAGCGTTCGGGCTAAAATTATTTCCGCACACACGCACTATCGCCACTTCACTTCACCTCACTGTCATGGCCGGACACTGTCATAACCGCTAAAAATCTTTCATCACACGTGCTTTCGACCTAAACGACGTTCAGCCCACACGCATTTTCCGCCACTTCAAAATCTGCCACTCTCAAATCTGCCACTGTCACCACACCTAAACAGGCGTACCAACCTACTGGTTATCACTTTAACGAAACTTCAATAAAAAAAAACTGAAAAACCGCATTACGTACCCTAGAAAAACACGGATGTTTGCCCCGCGGGTAAGAAATACGTACCTTTGCCCCGCGGGTTAGAAACACTTACCCTAGGTTAGGTTAGGTTGGGTAGGAAAAATTTCACTAAAGTGATAACCGGTAAAATGGTACGCCTCGTGGCTGATTCTGACGTGGGCTGAAACAGAGTTTCGCCAGAATGTCACTGGCAGATATGACAGTGTCTGGTGTGACTGAGGAACGCAATGAATGTTCGCTGTTAAAAATGGTACCGTAGGTAGGTAGTCGGAACAACTTGTGGCTGATAAGGCAGTTGGCGGAGATGAAAGGGGCTGATCTGACATTAGCTATAAAAGGATTTAGCGCCAGGGATAGCGACCCGCGAGCATTACTGTGTAAGATGTGCATGAGACATTAGCGGTGATGAAAGCAGTGAAATTCCATGTTCGGATTGTTTTTAGACCAAACACCTAGGGAAGGGTGAATTATGGCTACCAAATCTGAGTTTTGCGTAGTAAGTGGTGCCAATTGTGTAACGCAAGGTTTGTAGAAACGGAGTCAATATTGAATGCAACAGTTTAAGAGCTATTAGTTTCTTGTGAGAGGTCGGAAAGTTGTACGGAAACTGCTAATGAAGATGATTCAAGACAGTACGGACGGTACGATTGACGAGGAACAGTGTGGCTTTAAGAGTGTTAAGTTTCTGCTATGAAGTAAGTTTGTGAAGAGTACCTAGTAATGAGTACCTAGTAGGATGTGTTCAGAGCCTACATGGATCTGGAAACTGCATACGAGAGGGTCGACAGGTAGGCGTAGTGGATCGATGCGAGTTCTTAATGAGAGGGAGGAAATTTATGAGCGCTCCAAAAAACATGCCACACAGTAGGAACTAAAGCGAGTGTTCGGTTTCCATTGAAGGTAGTACTGTGACAAGGTCGCGCAATATATTCTACCTGGCTAGCCAATTTCAACAAGAATGGAGAGGTCAGGTCGGTGAACGCGAAAGTATTGGGTAAAGCTTACAGTTGTTAGGAGCAAATGGGAGTTGAGTCAGTTGTTGTTTGTGGATGACCGATTAGGAGGAGAAGATGTGTATGCTAGTGTCGGAGTTGTGCAGTGTGTGAGAAGAGGAAGTTGAGAGTTGTTATGGGTAAAATAAGGTAGTGATGTTGAGTAATGACGGTGCAAGCGAAATCTGTGTTCACGTAAATAGAGAGTTATGCAGGATGATCAGTGTTTCAAGTGCCTGGAATCTAATCTTTAGAAGACATTCCCATGAGAAAATGAGGTGAAATAATGTGTAGACGAAGGTAGTAAAGCGTTGGATGCACAGAATAGTGTGATGAGTTGCTTATCAGTTTATTCGACCATGAAAAAAATCTAATTATACTATTACTAATATGAATAATCAATTGGTTCACATTTCAAACTGGTTCATATCCTACAAGCTGACGCTAAATATCGACAAGACGCAGGTCATGATATTTTCCAGGAGGAAAATACCCATTCCTAACATACAAGTCGAATTGAACGGTCAACCGGTGGCATATGTAGCAAAAACAAAGTTTCTTGGTGTAATAGTAGATCAGCGACTTAACTGGAATAATCAAGTGTCATTTGTTGCCGGGAAATTTTCCAAATCGTATGGCATCCTTTACAAAAATTGAAATTGTGTTATGATTCCTGCTAAAAGTCGTGTGTACTATAGCCTTATTTATCCCTTTCTGACGTATTGCGTGAACGTGTATGCTTCTACCTACAAAACAAACTTAAGACCTATCATTCTTAGTCAAAAGCGTGTCATCAGAACACTAACACATGCTAGCCTCTCTTTTGTCAACGGAACATTCTTCCACTGTGTCGCATCATTTACTTTTCCGCTGTGGTGTTTGTCTACTAGGCTTTGAATCATTTAACTTACATTGATAACTTTTTTCATTAGAAATAATCCTATGCATGATCTTCGCAACAATGCTGATTTGCAAACTCTCCGAAATTCGTCAACACAGTTGCAACTATTTTTAACACACAGAGCTGCTAAAACATGGAATTCGATTACCATAGATATAAAGACGGGTAGGAGTATAGCTACCTTCAAACGTACACTAAAATTATTCCTGTTTGAATTTCTACGCACAGAACTTCTTGAATTCTAGAATTGTTATTTACTTCTGCTACGCAATTTACCGTGTCAACTATTTATGTTCCATCAGTTCATTTTATAGATGCTGTAATTTTTTTTCTCGCTTCATATGCTTAAATTTCCAATTATCTTGTTCATCTAGAAATCCGTTCAGTTATTGTACCCATCGATTATGACTCATTGAAATATATTGTTTTCCGTTTGCATATGTTAATATGCCATGCTAACTACGCTGTTAGTTTCAAATTGGTGTCATCGCACGCCAAACAATGCGTGAGTAATGTAATAGACAACCTCATGTCGAACATTTTCTGCTATCACGTTTTTTAATAAATGACAGTTGAAACAGTGAGTAGTCATAATAAAGTAAACGTCGGTGATCCGACTTACTCTGCTTATTTTTTGGAAAGTAATGGTCTATTGTAAGGATTTTATCTGTCTCAACATATTGAAAAGTGGAGAGTAGAGGATGTCCTTCAACAATGTCCATCGGTCAGTCTCTATTCCTCAGCCTTAATTATAAGGTAATATTTAATTTATTTGAGTTGCAAATGTTGTCTTCAGAACAGCTCACGCTGACGAAGACTTGGTACGTATCATCTGTGTATTCTGATATTTCTGTTTATTTTCAACATGTCGTCATACCTTAAAAAAATTAGTATGAGGCTATGGTTGTAGCAGGCCGTAGTATATCCCCACTGTGCTCTAAGGGGGTAAGCGGCGAGAGTCGGAAGCGGAGGAGAGGAGAAGGTAGGATGTTTTCTAAATAGAATGTTTGAGAGGTTAGCCGGCGTGACGCTAAGCGATAGGATCAACAATGACCCTGTTCAAATTAGAACGGAATTTATGCGGAATTTGGATTAGTAGTTTAACGTTTTCTGAGGAGGTTTGGACTCATAGTGAGGTTGGATGAGTGGTAAATAGGGTGAGATCAAAGGCCTAGAGGAAGACCCCATTTTGGGAGGATGGATTGGGTGAAGCAAGGTTTCGGAAGGAGAAACATTAGTGTGACGTTCAATAGGAAGGCTTGAGGGATGAGTTTTGACGTGGCCCTAATGCACTTTTTCGCTCTTGGTGTCTTGTTGAGAAACGGTTCGGATATGGATGGGAAAGAGCACTGCAATTATTACGCAGCTGTAGTAAACTAGTGAAAACTGTCGGGCCTTAATGCTAACACTTATATGTTGACGTTATTGAAGGGCCCTTCCACGCTTAAGGGCTAAGTTTTGGTATATGTGTGAGTGCATGTGTGCCTGCGTCTGTACCTGCATATGTCATATATCTGAACGAAGCCACTTGACACGTTCTAGAAATCCCTTCTTCCGTAAGTTCAAATGTCGTGATAAGTTAGCATTTGAGAATTTTGTTTATCCCAAATCGTAAACTAATTTTCTTTCGCTACTGAACTTGCTAAGCGAATGTGTTTCTATTTACGTCTGCATTGACTGCTTCATATGTATAATGGAAAACCTCGACATCTTATTTTGTACTTTGTCTGCCTATCTAGTCCCGAGCAAGTCCGTTTGCGGTACAGCTAGTTTACCACACTTCAGTCTCCAAACGTTGTGTCTGTTTCCACAGCATTATTCATTTGTAGATTTTTTTAATTTGTTGTAACCGTTTTATGACATATATAGTTGTCTGCTGCCCTTGCGTACACAAGGTGGGGGCCAGACTGCCCGCGATAATGATAATAACAAAGGGTTCCAGCGCTTTCGGAAAAAAATTACGATGAGAGAGGCTAACGAGAATACGATTCCTTTTCTTTCTAATTTCTTCATTAGATTTACCGTGAGTAATTTATCTCAAACTTGTTTCAGTGTAGATCAAAAATACTCTGCTATCGATTCATTTTATGATCAGGATTGATCAAGTCTACAAAATTATTGTCCGCTGTTATAAAATGTTGTTCAAAGGACAAAAAATTAAAAAAAATGGTTCCCATTCAAGGCTTATTTGGACAGGTGCATAAAATATACTTAATTAATAATTTATTTATACGTGTATATTTCTTTACAATATTGAATGGTAGCACGCAAGGTGTGTACTCTTCAGGATGGCATTCATGCATATGACGTTGGTAACATCGTTAATTAAAAAAAAATGAGTCAGATTCCTTGTCCTATTTTGGATAAATTGATGAGGGAATGAACTGAGGTTGACAAGGCGTGGTCGAATCAAAACCCAGTTTCAAACCATCGTCGGGGCAAACTGAACCAGCCCACAGAGTGTAAGATTTCAGTGTAACAACGAGAATCGTTACCCTTACTTTCACCATCAATTTGAATTACCGGTTGTTGTCTAACCAGCCTAAAGTGGATTTAAATGGCAGCGAAGCATGGAAAGGACTGTGGTCAGGTATCGTAGCAGAGGGTAGTAGAGCAGTACTGTGTCATGTGCGGTCATCAAAATTGAACAAGGTTTTGAGAGCTGTTATCTCATTAAAAGCAATTATTCTAAGCCGTTTCAAGATGTTGTTTACAGTAATTATTTTTTAATCTGGAGAGAAACCCGTATGCAAATACATTCTCATCTGATGAAAGGATGGGGAACATTAAATATGTATTTCATGTATGTGTATTTACATCCTCTCCGTCCCCCTCCGCATGTCCAGTCTCTCCAATTACACTCCTCCCGACCACTCCCTTCTCCTCTCTTCCGACGCAGACTCCCTCTTAATCTCTGACATCAATATTGACGACAGAGCAGCAGCACGAGGAGAGGCAGCAAACACTGGACACGACCACTCACCGCTCACCACAATAGCAGAGAACATCCTCAGCAGAGTAACCAGAAATACGGGCACCCATCTACCCCCTATGTCACTTGTAGCTCCTATCACCTTGTCATTCGTGCCACCAGGACCATGTTGATCACCGTAAACTCTGATCATTTGCAAATATTGATCAACTTCACCAAGCCTTAAGGCAGGTCTGCTAGACTCAGGCACACATAGATTAATTTCAGAACAGTAGACAGGGAGACCTTCACTTTGAAGACCGAAGATGAATTCCACAGTCTGCCTCTCCTCTTCCATTGCCAAACGGGAAATGCAGCTTCGTATCAAAATTTCCACAGCAAATAAACATAACAGCCTCTCATGACAGTGGGAAACCAATATTTTAACTCTAACAATCAGTCACCCCAAAAACTTTTAGTCCCTCTTCCAATCTATTTTTATTAGATACTCTGATCCCCTCCCAATCAACCCATTCAATTCTGAAACAAGCCACTCACAACCCCTCGTGATACAGCCGCGGGTTTAAGTTAGGAATTTACCACCGTTACCCTACACCCTCACAATGAAGACACTCTCAAACTAACTCCCTCCATTCGCTCTCCCCACCCCCAACCTCATAACCCGTTACCCTACACCCTCACAATGAAGACACTCTCAAACTAACTCCCTCCATTCGCTCTTCCCCCCCCAACATCATAACCCGTTACCCTACACCCTCACAATGAAGACACTCTCAAACTAACTCCCTCCATTCGCTCTCCCCACCCCCAACCTCATAACTAAAAGTTTTTCTCTTCCGTTCGTGTCTTTGAAGCGATCAAAACCCCGTCACCAGGTACGGATGGATTAACAATACACCTCAAATACCTCGGTCCATCTGGTTTCTCATATTGTACATCACTGTCAACCATTCAGACATCTCGGTCATCTGGAATAAATCTGTCATTCTCTCCATCTCAAAACCAGGCCAACCACCCGAACTGAGCTCATCATACCGCCCCATCTCCCTAGAACGACTTCATTCACTGGAACGTCTTCTTTTACGGCTTTTCTCTGAAGCTTTTACTCTCCTAGGCGCACAAAACGGTTTCCGTCCGTTCCGCTCCACTTCAACTGCTCTTCTTTTTTTGATCACCAACATTGTAACAGGCTTCAATAAAAGCAAACATTCAAACATAACTATATGTACCTCGATAGACATTTCACACACACCTCTCTTTACCATACCGCATCCGAGAGCGCTTATCAACCTGCCTCTTAGGGAGCAAAAAATTTGCCACCCGCAATATTCATTTAGGCGTCCCGCAAGGCTCAGCATTTTACCCTGATCTTTTAAACTTATTTGCATATGATTGTCCTCCTTCGGTCATTTCTCTCCTTACATGCAGACGACTCCACGATTACGACGTGGGATAAACACGTTGAACTCCCACCTGAACGACATCAACACATGGACAAGTCACAGGCTCCCTAGTCTCATTCCATCCTCTTCACTTCTGGCGCTCACAAAACCCGATGCATCAGGACATACTCGTCAGAAGCTCACCATCCCACTTAACAGAACACCTAAAAATCTGTGGGGACCCCCCATTTCACCTTCTCTCCCCATAGTTCCTGAATAGCAACCAATGCAACAGGCAGAATATGTGTAATGAAGGGACTTGTGGGAGCGAGTGGGTCATCACAAGGAAACCCCAGCTGGTCTTGTACCGTGCCCTCGTTCGTCCGGTCTTCAGTTATGCCGCGCCAATCTGGGTTTCTCAGATCTATGCCACTTCCATCAGCAAACTTTAAACTATACAGAATTGCTCCCCCAGTTTTACCCCCGGCTTCCATAAAATGACCTCGATTCACCACTCCCTCTCTGAAATTAACATCCTCATCGTTCGCACACACCTCTCCCTCTCCTGCTCTGAGTACCTGGCTACTGCATTATGTCCGTATCATCCATCTTCCCTGTCGTTACAACCAAGTCTCGCCCTCCCGACATGAAATTTTCCCTTCAATCCCTTTTCTACCCACCGTGTCTACGTTCCATCGTAATAGGTTATCCCTTCAGACAAGTAAAGATCTGAAATCGAGTCACTTCACAACTAAATCAGTAGCTAATGTCATAGTCGTCCAGGGTTCACACAGAATGAGTCCATCTCTCTGGGATCCATCTCTATCGTCTCTTTCGCTTTACTTGTCTCACCTTCGTTCCGGCCACTGCAACCTCCTTCGATCCTACCGGTGCCGCGCTGACAGGCATTATAACCCACTGTGTCTAGACTGCCACTCTTTTGTTCATACCGTGACCAATCTCTTCGCATACCCCGCTCGCCCTACTCGTTTCGCTTAGACCTGGTGAAAGAAACCTCGTTAGGCGGTCGCTTTTCTGGCATCGCTGCCAGCTTTCGGCTGCCACCTCTCGCGCAGCTCTCTCCTGAGCCGCCGCCGAAGCCTGCTAGATCGGCCTCTGACTAACGCTCTGCAGCAACACCACGACTGCTGAAGCACAGCTCACCAGCATTGCCGTGCGAATTCAATACCACGATCACAGTGGCATTGCTTGCAAGTACTGACGTAAGCAATGCTACCGCGACCACTGCGGCAGTGCTTACTTGCACTTCATACCGTGACCTTTGCGGGCCCAGTTTACCAGCACTGCTCTACGCACCGTCTACCATGACCATTGTGGCCAACAAAATTTTTTTGTTGTGCTCACTGAATGTCACGACCGCTATTGCCAACTAACAACCACTGTAGTGAGCTCTTTATACCACGACCACTGTGCCCCAGCATACAGGCACTGCGAAGCGCAATGCATACCACAACAGCGGGGGCCATGCTTACCGCCGCTGCCATGTGTACGGCATACCACGACCGCTGAGGCCTAGTTTACCACTGCTGCCATGTGTCCTGCGTAATCCGAACACACTCACTAAGAACCCTGCACTGCCGTGTGCAATGCATGCCACCACTGCTGTGGCCTGCAAACTAACACTGCCGAGTGAACTGCATACCACGATCGTTGTGGCTTTGGATGCTAGCAACGCTGTGATCACTGCATACTAAAACCACTGCCGCTCTACTTATCAAGATGGGCTTACTGCGTACCCACTCCTGCTGGCTACCTGGATTCGACCACAAAGAAAGATAATTTGTGTTGAGTCGTACAATGTATCAGTAATCTGTTCCATATATTATTGCATGAACACCTACTACAGATGCGTTAACTAGCTATGTTTTGCTTGTGTGCGGCTATGTATCGACAGAAGCCCAATCATGGTACCATGTAATTTCTCATTTGCTGTAAGAGATGATATGATTATATAAAGACCAATGCTTCACACTGAAGCAGCAGTGAGGACGGTACCAAAGAGTCGGTCAAGGCCCAGACGCAGTGCGTGATTCAGTCTCAGAACACATCTTGAGTTAAAAATAAACTTTCCGTAACATTGATGTAGCTCATAATAAATTGTATATTATCTGGGATTCCAGCATAGATCGGCTATATTTGCTGACTGATGAAAAAAAAATTCCCCGTATTTAGACCCAACTCCTGCATCTACGACTGCAATATAACATCTTTATAGAAATAATTATGTATAGACATAGACATAAAGCCGTTTCCCCCTAGTTAGGGGGGTGGCTAAGTTAGGCAGACACAGAGGGGGGAGGCTCCCAATCTCCCCGCCACAGGACCGCCGTGTCCCTGCCGAGGCTCGAACTCGCGACATGCAGCACCAGAGGCTGACACTGCAGTCGGATACGCTAACCACTCGGCCACGGCGGCCGTAAATTAAAATAGTATAAATAGTCCATCTGTGATCATTTCAGTTGTCTCCCACCATAAACATATTTACTCCGAGGCCAATTGTCTCGGAAACAGCAACCCGATTATAATTCCCTTTCGAAAATATAGGGATCGTCACTTCAAAGATTTATGGAGGCGCTCAGATATTACGACTTTGTTGTTATAAAATCCTTAGTAAACTCCTATGGTGCCTTTACACAGCTCAACTGCGTATTAATTGGACTTTTCGAAAAAAATTCTCTCATATTAAAAACAAGCTAAGAGCCCCGGGGGGGGGGTGACACCTTGCTTATTTGAATAATAAAATAAAAACACAACGACGTCGATTTGACATGCTTTCTCTTAAGCATAAAAAATTACCATGACACATTCACTGAATTGGTCACTATTGCTCGTGAAAAAATATTTTTAATCTGATTGAGAACTCCCAAGTAATGGCAAAAAGCCTGTAAATCCATTAGTAGCCTTCTTTGTAGGTTACTAACATTAACTAAATGTAAGCAAGCGAAGAGGTCATCACTTATACCAAAATATTTCAAATCCCTAAATAGTTATTTTAATAGTATCCCTGGTACACCCAAGGTGAATCTATTATTAACAACAACCTCCTTATCAAACCTCCTTTTCGAATCCCCGTACAGAGCCAATCTTCCACCCCACTGAATCCAACAAAGTGGTATTAATCAAAAATGGCTTAAAGTATACTATCAGCACGGGCTGGGATAAAATACAAAAAAAAAGTCAACGAAGAAAACTTGCAGCTCCCTTGACCAAACTCATATAATCATTGACTTCAGCTGAAAAAATTACACGATGCACTCAATAGAGTTAAAAACTATTCTTAACAGACATACAATTAATTCGCTGGAGTGCAAGTTCTGCAGTTCGTCTTTTGTTGTTCACCTTCTCTACAGGACGAGTGCGAGCTTCTTTAACCGGACTGCATTAGACTTCTGCTGTTCATCTCTCTTGGCCAGGACTGTACCCAAGAAGCAGTCGATCTTGGACTTGTTTATTTCTGCGGCATTTGAATTGATTTAATTGTTTTTGAAAATTTGTATTGTGGATACTCCTTATGGGTATAACCAGCGTAATTTCTTTCGTCTTTCTGAAGATTTTCGACTTATATTTACTCCCACCTGATGAGCTAATATATAGCGAAAGTGCGTCGTGGTAGAACATCACTAAATTTATTTGAAGATCCAGCTTTGAATCCCACACCTTCTGATCAAGCATGAATACTTTTTCGACATCTTTTGATCCTGT
>SDVV010010319.1:0-16299 GCA_016164225.1 Gammarus roeselii
ATGATGTCGTTCCATCACCGGTAGCGTGTATCTTTAATAGTTCATACTCATTATTTTCGCACCATATACACTTTTTTTCATGGAAATCCATTTCAAGTTTCAAATTAATAATATGAAACGCAGGCATTTCTCCACTTCATATCTAATTCAGCTGTATTCACCCCACACGATTTAGTATCACTCTCACCTGCATTATATTTGGCTGTTAAGCTTATAGCTTTTCCATTTCAATACGTTCGTTTGATTTCATTAACCAGTGCCTTAACTGTTTGCGATAAGATATAGTCAACCTAACCTAACATAACAAACCTAACTAATAATTATGTATTACTATTCTAGTTTTCATACTGATGTATGATATTTTGTATTTTACCTACCATCATTAGTTTCAATACACTCCTTAAATATCATTTAACAAATATCGCCCATTTTTCATAAGTAATTTACGTCGATTGTTTTAATGTTATCAGTAATTCATATTCTTTTCAAATCTTACACGAATTTACATCACTTTCACTTATATTATATTTCGTGGTTACTCTCTACTCATATTTTTTAACAAAGATCACCCATTTTCAAACGTAGATGGTTTGAATGTTATAAGAAATGCATATTCGTTACCAGTTTCATACTGATTCTCACTTTGTTTCGCACTCTACTTTTCCTACTTCACTTCAAATTTCTTATCACTATACCCTTTGAAGGCTTACACCTGTCATTATCATATTCAACTCCTTCAATTTTTTATTCCTGACGATGACTACATTTGAGGTGGAACCACACATTATTTGTGGATTTATATCTACGCAATTCTATTCCTTTTATGCAAATAGTAAATACCATCAATTTTGCATTACCATTGAAATAACGTCAAATCAAGGTATACCCCATCATTCCACGACGGAATCACAACGTCACATGTGCAAAATTTAAACCGACTTCGATTTACTACTCTCCCATCTATAATATAACAATGACATTTTTCTGGCATTGCGTTCAAGATGACCCAGCTGTGCCGGTACAGATGCCTACACCACATGCATCCATGAGCACTTATACGGTGCCCCCGACGCCATCATGTGCAAATATTCATCATGGCCCGACCCCATATACATTTGTATGAGTCTATATATAAGTGCCGCGTCTGGCTGGCTGCCTTGCGGCTAGCTGGCGGCTGTTTTTTTGTTTGATTATATAGTATTTGTTATGTAATTCTCAACGAGGGGCAAACCTACATTACCAAACATGATGTTCAAGAACAGTCTTCGATAACATGCAAATCGTCGCAAAATTTCACGAAAGTAACCTACAATACGTGAATCAGGTATACATAACTGTCACAACGAATTAAGCCGTATAATCCTACAATGTACCCAGAAATGAATCAGCATTTTCTTATACAACAGTGGACGAATAGTTTCCACTAAGCGCGATCAAAACTGGACGAACATCAATTAGCATCTCCTGAGCCTTTCAACATATAGAACATTACAACAAAAATAAACCTAAATAATCTGATAAAAACCAGATTCCAGCAGTGAAACCCGACATAGAACCTACTCACCATATATAATGCTACACACGTGTTTAGAAGTAAAGAGTAAATTCATTGTCAACCCCTTAACAAACCTTACTAGCACTGCCATATGCGACCAAGCTTACATAATCGTACAAATCTTAAACAATACTCAACTAAACTAATATAATTTATCGTAAGAACGATACACGACGCGAAATGGTAACAAAATAAAGTGAAGTAATTTTGTACCATTACCCTTTAGTGGATAATATACAATATAACATAACCTCAACCGATTTACGATATCAAGCTTGTAAATATTGTGAAGTAATTCTATTGGAATCACAAACCTATAGTAGAATGATACAGATACGGATCATTTTTTTCCTTTTGCAAGGTGAAACAAGACCAACATCCTATGTCAACAGCAAATACTAGCAATAATTTTGAACTCCAGATCGACAATACCGGCTTTGTAACAAACGAAGTATAATAAATCTATTGGAAATCCCTAAACCTATAGTAAATTGATGCTGTCTGTAATTTACAGGCGATCACTTTTCCACCTCTTGCCCTCTCCACCGCTAAAGCTGGCGACTGATGAGATGAGAGATAATAGGTTCTAACTTGTATACTGCATCATAGGCCAGAATTATTTCTACTGACCAGATCGTTGGGCTCGACAAACAAGTTTTTAACAAAATTCTGCACCTGTTGAGATAGGGGCTGCGTCGGAGCCCAACAGTATGTGTGAGAGTCAAGGGTCGAGCAGTGATAATAAATAAAAAAGCTGATTCCCCATAGAGAAAAATTTAAATAAGTCATATAATGCACGGGAAGAATTATTAAAAATCATTGAAATACTGGTATAATGCTCTGAAAACTATGAATAACAATATTCGTTCAAATTATTCACCAGAACCATGGAGAAATATTACATCCTTGATAAGCGAATAAGTTGCACACCCGTACAAATCCTATTCAATATCTAGCCCAGATAATCTAAGAACGCGTGGTGCCGATATAAACAACTAACTTCTACAATGAATGACGCAAATTAATTCTACACTAAGGCCATATGGTATATGTAAATTCTAGGAAATTTTCCTTCCAGACATTCTGAAACTGGATCAGTGTCGATACGTGAACGAAGTCATCATACATACCAAGATCGGGATAAAATGTAGGGAAACATCCCAACAGAAGGCGTACATTGAAAATAGAAACCCTGTAGAGAACATACATAACTTGAAAAACTCTACTACATGGGCTAATTACAGTAAAAAAATATTTCAATTTTCCATTACACCATAAATTTACATTGAAAACCATGTTGAACATGAACACCTACTTCATAGACACATACCCTATCTAACGTGAATGCGCTTCCAAGACGTGCGATCAATATAGTTAACTAGGACCTACAATTAATTAAGTATAGTACCTCCACATTAATACAGCACCAAATACCGCTTAAAAACATGCATTGTCTTGCAAAAATGATATAGAGCACAAGGGACGCATGGATCATGCATTTTTAAGTTTAATTTTGTATGCATCGGTATTTATACACTAAGGGTAAAATTAAATCACAAAAGTCTCGTCATTTGCTTCAGATGACGACCTTTTTCTCCTATGAGAAGCTAAAACAAGAGCAACATTCTATATTAACGCCGAACCCTAGCAATATCTTTCAACACTATATTCCACAAATGACTGCTCTAATAGAAAAAAGTTTAGAGCTACAGCACAAAAAATATATCAACTCACTACATATAATCATATCACTATCTACGTCAACCATCCACCCGTTACCCTACCATGATGAACTCTACTAAAACGGTCTATTTATAATAAAATAGGTAATCTAAATTCTCAACCATGTCATAAACATACAATCAAAACCATGAAGAGCGAGAAAACCTACCACATACAGGCATATTCAATAAAATATTCAACATGAATTAGTTGCCAAGACGTGCAACCGATAAACATAACTGAGACCTACTATAAATTAAGAGGAGTTCTTCTGCACTAATGCCCTACAGTTGATACAGATCCGTAGGAATTCTATCGATAAGTCACAAATCTATTATAATCGCTACAAATGAGAAATAATTCTTCTAATGGCAAGCTAAAACCAGAGCGACATCCTACATCACCCCGAACCCTAGCAATAATTTCGAATATTACCCTCTACCGATAGCTATACCTACTTACAAATAATAAACAAAATATGGGAGGTAGCTCTCTGCGCTCATTCAACTAGTCCACAAAAAACTAACATAACATGACATGAAACGATTTATGATACCAACCGTGTAACACATATAGTGAAGTAATCCACATGAAAATCACAAACCTACAGTAAATCGCTACAGATGACGATCATTTTTTCCAATGGTATGCTAAAACAAATGCCGTATCCAATACCAACAGCGATCCCTATCAGTAATTTCGAACACTACAGTCTACATGTGGTCAATTTAACGTAGAATACAGTTTCAATTCCAAACAATTACCAATAATGTGCATATAACCACTACTAAATCTATGTCAACCCTCCATCCGGTAAAATATATGCAAACTGTAAGCCTTAGAATACGTAACGAAGACCCTATTACTCCAATTCACAGGAAAAAAATATAAGAAGATTAGTAAGGAAACAAGGTAAGCGCGACCGATGGGTGATAATCCAGATACGCATCCACCCATATTCCTACCCGGATAAAACAGAGAATATACAAATTAACTCAATGAACTCAACTGAAATAGTCTATTAAAGTTAAAATAAGTATTGGAAATCCTCAGTAATGTCATAAACATATATTAAAAACCATGATGAATTAGAAACCTAGCACCTACATTCATATCCTATCCAATATCTAATATAAATAAGCTGCCAAGATCTGCGACCGATATACATAACTGAGACCAACAATATTCTGTGAGGAGTACTTCTACACTAATAGTCTATTGTATACACAAACCCGATGGCATCATTTTGATAAATAGCAAACCTATATTAAATTGCTATAGATGACCATTTTTTCCAATGGCAAGCTGGAACAGGAGCAACATCCAACATGAACACCGAACCCTAGCATTATTTCGTTCACTCTGTCTACCAATGACTAAACTTTAGAAAAATGTTGCAATACAAATGATACACCAACCTGCTAGGTATACCTATCACTTTACCTATACCACCTGACTCCTTAAAATGATGTAATATATGCATATCTTGATAAGACCACTCAAACCTGCTGCAACCGTGGTGATAAGTTCCATGAGAGGAAACTATCCAACTATTATACCATACTATTCCTACATATATTAAATAAATACAAATTATACAAATACAAACACAAAACATTCCCAAATCCAGCCACCAGGTAAGCACCAACCAGCTAAAGGCCACCCGTTTCCGAGCGACGCAATTATACCCTATCTAGTATAAGATAACAACACAAACTCATAATATGCAAACAAGATATATACAGTCATTAGAGCAAATATAAATATATTATATAAACATTAAAATACAAAACATTACCAAATCCAACCATTACCCCAAGCCGTCAGCTATCACTAATTCTATAACAATTATACCATACTAGTTTTTGCACCAGTAACTAATGACTGTTACTGGTGCAAGACCGGTAACAATCTTGCACCGGCAAGACTGTTACCGGCGATGCAAGACCGGTAACAGTCTTGCAGCACAGTAATCGGGCTTGACATATTGTTAAACAATAGGATAGCACTAATTCTTGTATTTTGGACCTTGTTTCGTGGAAATTTTAATTTGTTTCATGGCAATCTTCGGAATAAAATCTCAAAGTACCCACGAAATATATTACTAGGAAAAATGCCGGTTAATATTCATATGAATTTTGACCGTTAGCGGCACCCTATATTAGCGAGGAGAGCTGCAGGCTTACCCTAACGTGCCAACACTAATTATAATGCTAAGTACACGATGGTTAAGATGATTTGAGAGGTTTGATTGTAGAAAACTGCTAAAGCGACCAATAATGAACAATACTGGATAAAAAAATGGACAAAAATTTCCATGTTATTGATGTCTGTACAACTAAACGATGAAATCACGAACGGCAAGGAATCAAGCAAGAAGACAGCAGGCTGGCCGAGGCAGCGTGCCACCCCCTTTACGAAGTGGTAGTCATAAAGAGCGGAGTGACGCTCTATTGAGAATTAGAGATGAACACATACGCGTATAATAATCGTTAATTATTTGAACACCAACCAACATTGAAGTTTTTTCTTGTTGCAATGTTGAAAGAACTATATCTTTCGGTAATAGATGAATCTACAAGAACGTACATTTAAAATTAAAAAAATTACCAATGTGTTTAAACAATTGGCCCAAAATGGCCAACCTGCCGCTAATGGGGTAAAACCTGAGTGTCAAGTTTTAGCCACAGCCCGCGCATCATTGTGACATTCAACAACATTCTGGGTCAACTGAGAAACGATATGTATTTTGACAGAATAACATTATGAACTTATGATATTTTCGTGAGGCCCCTCAAACATTAGGCAATAGGAGCGAGCACTCGGCGCTGTATTCCTTCAACAGCTGGAATGCTGAAAAAAAGTACAAATACCCAATAATTAACATGTTGGTTGCACTTGAGCAGTAGTAAAATATAATAATGAATATCAATATTCCACAAAATTCTATTTACACAAGTTAAAAGCCTTTGCACATGTATCTGATGTTGAATGAAGGGAAAAGAGTCGACTGTCTTCGAGAAATTGGCAAAAACATGAATTGTCTCCTATGCTCGCTCTAATAATTATATCCCCAGTGTAGTCGGGGCTGAGTAAATGGCAATCGGACTAGTTAGCTGACGACGTCATCAACTATGGACCTTTCAGAAGTGGTTTAAAATTATATATTCCCGTACAATGAGAACAATATTTGTGTCCGAAGGGTTCATGTGAGCCAAGCCCTCAACGACAGAACAGTCAATAAATAGTATATCGTATGTTCTTAAAATTGTGCTTTCTGATGACATTGAATTACTCAAGTTAGGAATGCGCTACAAATTGAATCCTTTCAATACTGTTGAATGCAATAAATGTTTCTCATGAGAGCGTGGAGCTATTGTAGCACTTTAGGAGCGACACTAGCCGCTGGGAACCGGTTTGTCCCACCAATGGAGCACGCCCCTCACCAACTGTTCGACGGCAATTCATAGGCAGTTATGATGAGTGATGGCAGCGTTATGGCTTTCATTAACAGCCGAGCAGCAGCCAGTAGATGTTATGGCTTCATTTCAAAATAAAGGAAATATGTCGTTATTCCAAATTCAAATAATTTATAACGTTGCACTCATCACTGGTGAGCAGTTACTATGCACTAATATTGTATAACAGATGAGAACGTATTAGTTAAGCCTGAATCACAACTTTTGTTCTCTTGGATGGCCAAGTGCATTCCGTGATGGCCTCACATACCAGAAACAGGTACGATTTCTGGCTGTGGACGAAACAATCATTTTCAATGGTAAATCACGATAGATTTGAAATAAACCACCATATGGTTCTGAAAGGGGACGTTTTCAATTCATCAATAAACACCGACGTTATTAATTGGGAAAAGATGCCAAACAAATATTGTCAATATCAAATTATTAAATTCCTGTAACCAGTATAAATCACAAAGATGTGATCAACAACAAAGACGTGAGGATAAAGAAACGGAACGCTTGTTATGATCATCTTTTAGATATTAAGGTCATTAAAGCGGTAATGGTGGTGCAAGGTTGAAATGATGACAAGACTTTTTTTGTTATAATAAATTGAAATTGGTAACGATATAAACAAACAGGGCACATCTCAAACGATTTTGATAAATAATTGTGAAACTCTGACCAATATGTAATAATGGTAACCTATAAATCGTTGGCTAATAATTGTAAGCTAATAATAGTCCGCCCACCTTGTACAAGAGATGAACAACCCAAATTTTAGACAAGCACAATTGCAATATTACACGAACCTATACATGAAATTATTCATCACGGTAATATTATGATCTTACAGAGTATTACGCGGAGATATCGAGATTAAAAACCTTCACGAGACTAAGTCGTAGTTCTAATGGCGCTCACTTCCTCCAATGCTGTCAGGTTAATATGTGATGTCCAAGTCCCGAAGCTCACCCGAAAGACTAAAAATCTCTCAGCGAGGGGGCGTGCTTTGGAGTTACGTGCGAGGCATAAACTCTCCAATGAGGGGACAGCTGTAGAGTTTGCTAAAATTTTAGGGGCGTGTCATCCTGGTTACTCGTGTCCCATTGGCAGGACTCAACTTTCATCCGTTCCAGAGAATTATGAGCTCCGCCTTACATTCCTTAGAAATCTGTTTACTACGACACCCCCTCAGACGGTCATGAGAGTAATTATATGGCCCGGTCTGCTATCGCATAACATTCCCGTGATAGGTCTCACAATCTGGTGGAATCGCTGTTCGCCAGAAGAAACACTTTCGAGCATGTCGTGAAATATTTACGTAGCCGGTTTTTCATTAAGTAATCTAAATATCGATGGTTGGACGTACACAAGTTTCTCAAGTAGTGAGAAACTGATTCTCTACATATTATATTATATAACACATGATGTGTAAAAACGGAGGGTTATAACACGTCCACCTCTTTTCGATACGAAATCGTCATCGATGTCAGTCTTTTCGGTGACCGTAGGGTCCTGCGGTCCCAGGGGGGTTCATCATCGTTTATGTCGTTTGCTACCTGAGTAGAAAATGTTGAGCGGGGCCTGGAAACGAGAACTGAACTACGATATTATTTTTGAGGTATGACTATTTTTGGGGGGGGAGATTGTTGTAATTGTATCTCGCTGATCGGTTGCTATTTTTAATGTCATGAAAAAAAATTCTCTCAGCGTGCGGGCTGCTTGCATCATAGAGGATATGCCGATTATGAAAAAAAAATGTCTCAAGTGTAGGTGATATATTCAGTTTTGGTTAACTAAAGATTTTGCTTGAAGCGTCCAATCATGTTGCTTGACATGCGCTAGACCGATCATTGCAACGTTTACTTGTTTGACAGGGCCCAACGGGACGATTGATATAGGTCTGTCTCTAGTTTATTGAATATTTTGGTTATTTCAGCGCTGGTTGGTTCAGTGGTACCGTTGAATGATCAGGTACACATGGGAGCAAAGCTTATAAACTAATGTATGCCTTCATATTGTTTTGGACATCATATAAAAACACACGGAGGTCGTACATCACACATCTTACTAATAACACATTAACAACTATGACATACGTTTCTTTGATACATAAACCTTGGATGCGCATAATATGTCCATATTATAGGTGTAATACACATATAATATGGACATATTATGCATTTCACGTTTGATCAAGAGGCAATCACTCTATGTACTTTGTTTTGTTCGTATTCGTTATCGCTTGTTGGACGTATGTGTCGCGGTATATTTTGTTAGGCTTGAATCTGATAAATTGGTGTTAATGGTACAGAATTCCTAGTGCCCGGTTCACTTCTAACGTCTTACCACGACCTGTCGCCCTATGGTTTGGTGCGTTGCCACTTCGCCTACTTCGCAAAGCATTTATCCGCACAATGCTCACAACAGGGCTAGACAATTTGCAATTCTGATATTTTTTTTTGTAAGCGGAATCGTAGGTGACTCAAGAATACCTGTTTCGGTTTCATGTCTGCACTATGCCGGATCTTTCCTCATAAGAAAGGACCTTTACGCTCGTTTTTTATAATAAAAACTAAGATCGTTTACCCTTGGTTTTCTGAGTCTGACCTTAGTCAGGAGGACCGCTGATTAACGATTTTATGCAGCTTTTTTGCCTCTTAATGTTTACTGTTTTACCGTTGCATATATCATGTTTGTGTGATTGCTTTGTGTGGTATTTGTGAAGGTCTGTTCATTCATTCATCTATTCTCGCAATCATACTTTTTCGACCCATGTATCGCATCGGGCAAGAGCGCACATTGCTCGCATGACGGTCTATCCCATCACATGACAGTAATTTCGCCGTATTCAGATATTTGAATGCAGCAAAATTACTGTCATGTGATAGGATAGACCGTCATGCGACCAATGTGCGTGCTTGACCGATGCGATACATGGGTCTAAAACGAATGATTGCGAGAATAGATGAATGAATGAACAGGCCGTCAAAAATACCACACAAAGCAATCACACAAACATGATACATGCAACGGTAAAACAGTAAACATTGGGAGGCGAAAAAGCTGCATAAAATCGTTTTAATTGCACTTGAAAACACTTCCTTGGCCTATAAACTGCAATTCCCTGCAAGTAGTGTTCACACTTCTATCATAGACATTACAATTTCACTAATATCTGCTCACACGACAACGCGAAATCACATGACACGAAAAAAAAAAACTATAAGCACATCTTATAATGAGACAAGTCACCCGAGAACATCAACTGTATGACGTACATTAGCGCACATTTGTCAATACGAATGAAAATTTCACGAAAATCTCATCACTTGACAGAACTCGAAATACCATGAATCGAAAATTAAATGACTGTAAGTACGTGTTACAATTAGAAACGTCACACGACCAATTGGTCAGCGTAATTTTTACCTATTGCAAAAAAATTGAAACGGAACACAACACTGTATGAAACTTGAAACGGGACATGACACTGTATGACCTTTGAAACGGAACAGAACATGATTTAATTTATGGGTGAATGGCGACTATGCCGGATAAGGTTTACAACCTATCGAGCACTAATACACGTCGACATCATATTTTGATTTTTTTTTCCGATAAATATGGTGAGAATTTCTTGACCATGACACATATTTTTAGTAATCGACTAATCTGAAAAAAAGAATCACCCGTCGGCGAGGTTTAAATTGACACAGAAAAAATACTGATACACTACAAATAGCAACTTATACACTGCACCGGTGAGCTGCGCAATATTTGACTATCCTAATATCGTAGTTTAATTTCTTGATATGACTTTCTTTTTAATTTTTATGACATTTTTATTTTATTTTTAGATTTTTCGGATTCACTGGCCGCAACCGCGATTCGCATTTCCCAAATAATTTGAATGACGGCAATGTCGATGATTAGTGCACAAGCGACGGGTCGAATAATTCTGCTATTATTATTCACGCGAGTTTTACTTGAATTTTCCTTCAAAACTAATATTGAACTCATTTGCTGTCAAATCCGCAATCAGAAATATTGAAATGTTTTGTGAGGAAGCTGTAATTAATTTAATTTTCACGAAGATTCTAATTTCACGTCGTATTTGACACTCGACTTCATTATTTCACACTTTTCTTATGACGGTAGATTACTTACAGTTTATGAGTTTTTTTAAACGTTTTCAAGAAAACTTGCAGGATGTGGAGCGTCGCTTTCGAAGGGGCCATATGATCCTGGGACCACCGACAACATGGCCGCAGTTTCTCTGGACAGGCCGTTCTGTTGGAGTACGCTTGTCTCTAACTGCTTGACGTTGAGCTGTATTTTGTAGCTCTGTCGCTCTGCCAGGGATGACCGAGTCTGCCGTGCTGGCAGTCATCAGTGCACTGACAGTTTCGCGCTCGTCAGCCCTCGACCTGTTCTTGTCTTCCCTCTGCGATGGCTCGCTGACCTTATATGTTTGTTTGTTACAACACTGGTCATTTTGCTTCATTTCTTCCCTAGATTGTGCTGTTCATTCATTTCATCGCCGGCCCACATGTGTGTGATAGCATGTCCTACCCCCTTTGAGGAGTCCACTGACAGATTGACTAACGGCTGAAGCTGCCATCGATAGCTCAGGAAGCCTTTCTCGAGCATCGTTGCCACTTCTCGCGTAGAGTCACATACGGCTTATAAAACTAAAAACGGGATATCTTGTGATACTATCCTTCTAACTAAAAGGAACACGAGTGCGTAGATATTTAATCCTGAACTGGCGACTGCCCTCTTCTATCGAACATTTCTGCATTCAACAACCATACCGTATATTTATTTTGGGTTTCATAACATCTACCGTAGGAATTTGAAGCAAACAAATTAAAATTATAATAATCACTTCAAACAAAATGCTTCAATCCCCTTACACACTCCTCTATTGAGACACTCGAACCTTGCCACGCCTCTTGTGTCACACGCTACCAAAATAAACAAAACATCTATGGGGGATGAACGTTGACCGCAGACCTGTGCAGCGGGCAGTCCGAGCAGAGGGTCGACCTGTGAGTTGACATGTTGGTCACCACCCCTGCTGTCTGCATCCCGCTGTCAGCGCAGAGCTGTCAGGGCACTTATATCAGCCAGCACGACAGACCTGGTCATCCCTGGCATTGCAACCGAGAATGCACTTGGACGGCCGTCTGTCAACTCCTGGCAGACCGACATAGGACAGCGACATCCGTGTACGCACTCCCTCTGCCAGGACGAGCTGTTCTGACAGCCAATAGGCCACGGCCAGCTGGCTGACAGGATTTCACCGATTTTTTTTTCAACTAGCAACTAATTTATCATTTTATTTCCGGCTGGGGCTTTCATATACAAGACATTTATTCCTTATGATATAGCTTATAAGTTGCTTACATTTTATTTCACTGCTCATTGCTAATAGAAATTATTGATCATGTGAGAAATTCATGAGTAGTATTCAATATATGACGCGTGCAAAATAAAATAAATTTCGATGACCGCATTTTGTCTCTTCAAAGATCTAATAGGAGACGATAATATATATTTTTTTGATTATGTGACGCATTCAAGATAAGATCGAAATCAAGATACCAAATTGCATGTATCAGCACAAGTGTAAAGGTACATTGATTAAATATATGCTTTATTATGAATGGAAACATGGTGCTAACAATTTATTAAAGCTGCATAAATAAGAAAGTTTCTCAATTCTAATCTCATATTTTATATAATATGCGCCATGCTGCGTACAAACAGACCGTGAATCACAAAAATTGACAGAGCTATTAATTATAAACTTTAAATATTGATTATTGTTGCACGCGGTATGCGGCTCACTGCTCACGGATAAATTAAAGTAATCAAATACATTTAGCTACCTCACTAATCTCACTGACCTGTCGGATGCTCCTTGAATAGAAACAAATGTGAGCTTTCCTCTGTGTTTGTGACTCTGCTGCTAGTGCTTCGCTCTGTGTCTGTGGCTCTGCTGCTAGTGCTTGGCACTGATTCATTTCCCCTTTCTGAGCTTCCTGCTTGAGTTCTGCAAAATTATTTTACAAACTTTTGATTCAGAACTGGTGTAGCTTCATGTTCAACACTCCTAGCCATGGCAAGCATCGTAGTATGTGCAGCGTGATGGACTTTGTGAAGACGGTTTTGTGGATTTGTGTTCATTTTGTGCGGGCGTTTGCTTTCTCTAGACAAATTCTCATTACAAAGTATGAACACTTCTTTACAAACGTGTTCATCACTAACTTTGAAGTGATCCCTCTAGGGATTTTTACTTTGTGTAGTCGTTAATATTTATTATGGACGATGGAGTCAGATTAATGTAGTTGATAATTTCTTATCCTCTGAAATTTGAATTAAAAGTTAAATTAACATCCATTCTACAAAACTAACCAAAGCAACAATAAAATAATTTTTATTTCCGTAATCACTATTCACCGTAATCACTATTCACAAATCAATTTTACATTTCAAAGGAATTTTAACCTGAAAGTAATGATTTTTACGTCAATGGCCAGAACTCGGGGCGTAAGGTGGTTATTTAAAAAAAGAGGACAAGCATTGTTTCAATTTTATAAATAATATAACAGTAGTTTAATAACTTAAATTGTTTTAATAATTCATTAAATAAAATTGAGGTAAATTTTTTTGGCCGAGCCAAAGCTTCGGTAGAAAAATGCCCCTGGTTTCGGTACATTCCTAGTTTGAACACTAAGCAATTTAAGGAAGATATGGTGGAATGTACAAAAAAAAAACGAGATAGCTTTTATTTTTTGTATAATTTATTCGGTAAGTATCCCGAGGACAGCCCGGTATCCTTTTAGTCATAGCGCGATATGTATTTGTGGTGGATCATAAAGAGATCAACGGGAATGTCTCACTCGGTACTCTTACCCTCAAACCAGCAAGTTTCATGTTACAATAGAAGTGTATTGTGAGGAGTGCGTGGGCAACCAAGCTCTCAGGCGACATTCAAACCTATCACGGTATCCGGGGAATATCAACAGGGATATTCTCTGAATATCTGAATTCAAAATCAAAGGAATGTCATATTTTGGAAAATTTAGGGATTGTTCTGTGGGGACATTCCGGGCACATTATATAGAAATGATCAAAATCAGCACGGACAATTGGAGGAGATCTCCCTGGAGCATTGTGAAGGCTCGTCAATGTCCAAGATAAATATTCAAAGAACATTAGGTGAGCTCAACAACATGTCAAGTTAATATTCGAGGAAAAAAAATTACAAATGTTTAGTACGGATGGCCGATATCATTATAATTAATTATATGAATATCACTGGTCAGTAAACAATATTTATATAGCAAAATGAAACAACACGGAAACATTTCATCTACTGTAAGTAACAATAGTTCACTTTGATTTAATTGTACTGGATTAAAGATTTCAAATTATTATTTATAGAAACTAAATATTGTGACTTACCTGAATTTAAATGTTCTAAATCAGCCTCAATAAACCACCAGATCCTGAATGATACTGCGCCAGAAGTGATGATGTTCATGTCGAGGGTCGCGCGGTATTACCTGAGATTTGCCAGCTTTGCAAGGTGGATCGACCACTGAATATTGTGTGGTGCATGCGGCAGCTGAACTTTAAAATTTATCTTATAGAAGAGTGGCACGGATGCCATCCATATCATGCCACTTTGCAGTACAAACGAAGCTTGCTTCACGGGAGTAGAAACGAAGTTCTTGTGCAGTGTAGCCTTCTAGTGCGTATTTATCGACGTTCGTTCGATTTAATCTCGGCACTGCTTGAAAGGTTATTATAGATTACCTCTCTAAGACGACATACTGTAGAACCGGACCCAAATCCAGTGTCGAGAGGTGAAACATAAAAAATATTTTAGATCGTACATCCAATTAAGTGTATTTTATACCCAATATTCTATGAAATAAGGCGAATTTATACCTTATACAGTTATATTTCTATGATAAGCAATTAAATCATACAACAACAACTATAAAATAGTTAAATAAGATCCTCTACTCTACCCTAATCGACATTGATTAACTGTAATATACGGCGTATCCTGCCATACCCCAGAGGATATAAACTACTCCAATATCCCACGTCATCTGGTTTATGACTAAGATCATATACTAACATCACAGCCATACCGAAAAAAATATCTGACGTTGAACACTAAGTTCATGTGAATAATGCTGGTATACGCCCTGTGCTGAATAGCTACTGTGACATTTTTGGTGTCTCTAAATTTTAGTGTCATTTTTCGTGTCTTTGTTTTCTGAGATAATTGTGAAATGTGAAATAATAAACTAAGTGAGCGGTGCGCCTGCCGGAAAAGTGAAGATTCCTGCGGATGACTTTTGAGGATGGGTCCTGCTCTGGCGGAGTGCTCGGTCTGCCTCACCAGGATGAGCAGGAGCTTCTTCAGGGACCTCGCGGGAGTCCTCGTCTGCCGGTTGTGCGAGCTTGATGGCAGGCTCGACCAGGTCCTGGTGACCTTCAAGGGCCTGCAGCGGAGGGACGACGGCGGAGAGGACGGGATCTTTGCTGGGAAAGTCTTTGTCCTGGAGGAGTAGCTGCGCACTGTCGCAGGTGAGTGTGTGGCGATGAGAGGGGAGATCGGCAAGACTTGGGAGTCCGTAGCGGAGGTGGGAGACGAGGTACGTAAGGTCCAAGAGGACCTTGTTAGTAAGCATGATTTAGAGAGCTTTGCTGCAGACCTCAGTAGTAGCCTACGTTCTGATATGGAGAAGGCTAGTAAGAGCCTGGCGGAACAGATGAGGAAACTAGTAAAAGTCAACGAGTTGGTGGTCCATGCTCTACAGCTGGATGGAGAGGCATCCTGGGAGAGGATTGACCGAAGGGACCCAGTTCGATTGCGGGGGAGTCTTGGTGGTCTTGCTCTGACTTCCTACCGTGACGTCCTGGGTAAGAGTCTGCAACGGCAGCACGCATCCACCCCTAAACCTATGTCATGGCTCTCGGTGCTGGATGTGAGCTCGCAACTCTCTTCCACCCCTAAACCCAAACTCGGGGCTCCTACTTCCCGCCAGGCCAAGAGATTTTCGGCTGCCCGGAAACTGAAAACTGGGACTAAGCCGATACCTCGGACCAAGACATCCACGATCCGAAACCGCACCCAACCTCGACGGGGCAGTGTAGATTCGGATGGATTTCAGGAGGTCCAGAACCGGTTCACATTCGTGAACCGGCCCGCGTTTGTGACGTCAACCCGAAACACTTTTGAGAGGTTCACGGACCTGGACGGCGAAATTGAGACACTTGTCCTAGGTGACTCTATCGTCCGACATCAGCGGTTTAATTTGCTCATAGGTGTAAGGCAAAGAGACGGGTTATTTGCAAACCCGGTGCCACAATTGAAAAGATCAGAGGTGCCCTTGCTGAGGTTGTAATTTCCAGCCGGGAGACACTCACCATCTGCCATGTAGGCACCAATGATCTTAAAAGGACAAGGTCGGAAGATCTGCTAGCCAAGTATAGGCAGCTGATTTCTAACCTCAAGGCAAAAACGGA
>SDVV010010320.1:0-16299 GCA_016164225.1 Gammarus roeselii
GCCCACTGCCCGTCATCATCAAGCCCACTGCCCGTCATCATCAAGCCCACTGCCCGTCATCATCAAGCCCACTGCCCGTCATCATCAAGCCCACTGCCAGTCATCATCAAGCCCACTGCCCGTTATCATCAAGCCCACTGCCCGTCATCATCAAGCCCACTGCTCGTCATCATCAAGCCCACTGCCCGTCATCATCAAGCCCACTGCCCGTCATCATCAAGCCCACTGCCTGTCATCATCAAGCCCACTGCCTGTCATCATCAAGCCCACTGCCTGTCATCATCAAACCCACTGCCTGTCATCATCAAACCCACTGCCTGTCATCATCAAGCCCACTGCCTATCATCATCAAGCCCACTGCCTGTCATCATCAAGCCCACTCTGAGGCAAACACTCACACTAGCTTCTTGTGGAGTTCCGCAATCTTCGTCTCCAAGGCGACCGTCTGCCCCGCAAGGAAACGGAACTCGGACACGTACCCCGGTGAGTGGCGGCGGGGGTCATAGTCCCCCAGTTCAGCTGTGGAAGGAAAAGGAAGTTTAAAGCTTTTACGACGTTGAGAGAATAACTAAATATGCATTATGCTCCGATCCACTTATTATGGATTAGTTATAAGTGTAATAAATAATCGGAAAGAGCAATGTTTTGATTTGATTCGTACAGCTGCTCGCTCTACAAAGGAGATTTAGCCTTACCATAATAAAACAAAATATTGAATCATAAAATATGGATGCAGCGAACCTTCCATCAGTTATACTCTGGTTGAACGCATTCTCTTCCACCCAAAAGATCGATATTAAAATTTATTGGTATGGACTAGGAAACGGAAGAGTGGTCCTTTTGGGCTATAAATCACCCATCCGCCGCGCCGACCCTTCCCAAAACCTGCAATTAGTGGAGAAGAACAACATACTTCCATCTGTTGCCCGTCACAGGACCGAAGGCGAAAATTATTAGGCATAAACAAACGCCTCCTATACACCCGTGATAGTCTACTTTATAAACTATTAAAGGTATAAGGCGTTTCTTTCAACATGGTGGAATAAACGGAACCTTGTGTTGGGTTGATATCCAATTCAAGTGATGAACTGTAGTCAGCGCGACTAAGGTACGTTCAGGGCAATCAAATTCAATCGAGTCTCAAACGTTATGAAGGTGTAAAAAAGCCTTCTGTAGCACCAAATATTGAAGGTGAGGGTGGTAGGCGTTACGGCACTCCCTTAGGTCATCTCACTTCAGTTTGGCCGTTGCAGTTATTGCCGATTATAACGATGGAAAAAATGTACCCGGGCCTGCTCATGCACTTCCTGTTCTTCTTAGCCTCAAGAAAAACTGGCCCGGCCTACACCCAGGCAAATTGCAGGGATGAGCCGACTGCTATGGATGGGTATGGGTCGAATGGGTTGAGGGACATCCCTATTGGGAATAATTGTGCGAAGCCGTGTTGACGGAAGTGAAGGGAGTGCTTCATTTTTACTGTCGAACAGCAAAAAAACGGGTTTGTTCTCGATGGGAAAACACCAAGGAATCATTAAAGAAAAAACGGCAAATGGCAAGCTCTTGGATGGAGAACAAATTGAGGTTCATGGGAATGGAGTTTGTAGGGATAAATCTCATTGACCAGCAGACCCGTATTAATGTTTATAGGGAATTAATCTCATTGATCAGCAGACCCGTATTAATGTTTATAGGGAATTAATCTCATTGATCAGCAGACCCGTATTCATTTATTATTCAAAACATTGGTCTAGACTGAAGCAGACAACAGTGTTTATCAGAAAATGGCACCGAATTCATTAACAGTCCGAGGGCACGACAGCCACCACGCTCGCCATAATGTCTGTTCTGTCTGTGTCCGTGGTAGTATATATAGGGCGTTGCCGTCCGTTGCTTCTTTTATTTATGTCACCACCGCTGGGAAGAGCCTCGCGGGCAGGCCTTCCATCCTGCCAGTGTTTGCCTACTCATCGTGAGCAGGCCTATACTGCCTGAGTCATAAATTGGTCTGAATCAGGATCGCATAATGAGACGCTGGCAGTTGGCGTATGAGCTCACTTGTGCAAGGGACGTGGCTTATGTATGTGGGGGACGAGGCTGAAGGAAAAAGAAACTATAAAATGGGTCCTCGTGAAATTCGAATGAATATAGCAATCACAAAATTGACTCAAAAAAGAGCGCGTGAAGAATAGTCGATATTCGTGGCGTGTTTGAATTCGATTAATTAATTTCAACCGGCGCAATAAACTTCGTTTTTTATTCAAAATTCACACTCGTTTCAAATTATGGTCATTATTTTCCCCCAGTACATGTACGAGAAATATTTTGCTCGTACATGATGTAGTGAATAAATAACAATACAGAAAAATGTTATTTAAAACGTATTGTCTGTTTCTTAGACACAGATTAAAGATTTTTGGATTTAAAATTTACTTCTGGATAATGAATGAGCTGTTCTGAAGACCGCATTAGCGACATTAATATACTTACCATTATCTTATAACTCATGGTAGTAAATGAACCTCTATTTCTGGCCGTCAATCAATGGATATTGTTGGAGGCGACTCTATTTCTTATGGTTCAATGTGTAATGACAAAAAAAAAACCTTACACTGAACTATTCACTTTAAGGAAAATTGGTTAGGCCAACTGACATTCATGACAATATACTGTTCACACGGACCTTTAATGAAGGAACTGAGTAGCAAATGTCTAAATGGGATCGTACATAACATTTACTAGTAAATGTTTGGCACACGGATCACAAAGGTAAACACATCGTTAAAATTAAAGGTTCCATATGCGCACGATGAAAACATTTCAATAAGTGATCAAAATAGGCTGATAATATAACAAAATCCTCCATGTACGAAAAAACGGAAAAGATTCATGGGAAATAAAAAGAAACACGTTGGAAAATAAATAATAATGATGAATAATATATAGTTGGTCTGGTAAGCAAAATAATATAAGAAAATTAGGGTTGAAGAATTTCTGCACGTACAAATTCAAAAGGGTATTTTTACAGTTAAGGTTTAAAGGCAGCTGTTCTGCTACTCGTTATCAAATTTGTGTCAATCCAATTCAGGCTTCAGCAGTTCTGAATTTAAAACCAGCCAAGATTGTGTTGAGGCGACAAGGGTAATTTTAAAATCTGTATTGTTACGGAAATTATACCAGTGGTTATTTCCTACGAGATAATCGTTATCAAAGTAAGTTAAATGATTGAAAGCATCAGATATAAACGCGGCAGCGATTAAGTTAATGATGCGACACAGTGGAAGAATATTCCATTGACAAACGAGAGGCAAAGTGTCGTAAGATTGATAGGTCTCATGTTGGTTTTGTAGGTAGAAGCACACACGTTAATACAGTGAGCCAGAAAGAGATCAGTAAGGTATTCGAATTTTGTAAATGAAGGCACACGATTCGGTTAATTTCCTGGCAACAGAAGCGACGTGATCGTTCCAGTTGTCTCAAAGCTACTATTACACCGAAAAACTAGTTTCTGGCTCAACTTACAATTGATTGCCCATTAAAATCGACCTCTTCGTTAGGAATGAGTATATTCCTCCTGGAAGAATAACATAACTTGTGCCTTTGAAATGTGCCATCACACTAGAATCAGCTGCAAAAATGACAAAGGACAACCTGGCGCTAGTGCTTACTGTCAGTAATGTAGATTAGGAAGTGCAAAGGTCCAAGGATCGCCCCTTGTGGTACTCCTGTATCATGTTTACCGCCAGATGATGATAGTTTATTCGAACTCAACAAGAGTTGTTCATCGAGAAGATCACTTGTCAACGGAACGAACTCCATAATGCCATAATTTTCCCCTAAAATTTCATGGTCAACACAATCAAAAGCTTTGCTGAGGTCCATAAAAGTTGCAACAGAGACTTTCCCACCATCAAACCCATCAATAACATCTCAAGTAAACTTTAACAAACCACGATCTGTATTCTTTAAAGCCTGGCAGGCACATTGATTTTAGAGAAGTAGGTCACTAGATACAAAGTGAGTACATAGTCTAGCATAAAGAATACTACAAATATAACTCATGACGGGCAGGACTGATGATACTGGGCGATAGATTGTCGGTTTTACTTTATTTTTTATACATTTTTCACAATTCTAGCGATTCGAGTAAGTCGGGAACAAAATCCCAGCTGAAGTAACTTATTGATGAGTTGGGTCACCAGAACTACAGTAATCCCAGAGATGACGTTAATTACATTGGGAGGGACGTTCTACTACGTTCTACTCCACAGGGTTAAAGATGTGCTGCTCGCCTAGGGTGCTAGGTATACTATAGAGGAATACAATGGAGCTGTGGTGACCTTCGCTGCCATGTACGACGAATTGGGGATTGTAAAGGTGACGGTCTCTACGAGTTTAATCTTCTGGACATCTGCTACCGATGGCTTGTGGATGGAAATTGGGAATAGTAAGTAGCCTTTCTTGTTTCTAAATAATCATGGGGGTCTGGATCGTGATGGTACAGAGTTGCGGCTGTGAGTGTTTTGGTTAGGAGGAGGGTGAGAGAGTGGCTCAGTATGTAGTAGCTGGTGGGTTATTTAAGGGACAAGTTCTCAGTTTCAGATATTCATCACGTCTTCACGCAAACGAAGATTGTTTACGTTGGCGAGATGTTCTGATGAAGATCAAATTAAATGAGAGTTGGGATACACTTTTCGTTTTTTGCTGGACGTTGCCTAATACAAATAAATACAAGTCGGTCTGCGTCGCGGGCCCGATTAGTTATTGTTCGAGGGCTTTTACTGGTCTCTGCCTTGTGGTAGTTGGGTATCGAGCACTTTGAGGTCGTCGTCTGATATATCGACGTCTCTTCATTTTTTTCATTATTTAAGTTGTGGCGCCGGTGAATGTCAACTGAGAGGCAGCCTCCCTCGCTGAGTTCACATGGGTAACGATGGGTTGGTTTATTGTTCAGGCCACTCTCCTCAATTACGGTAGCGGTCGTTTGGCTGGGTGTGATAGTGTTGCTGCTAACGAGGAGTATTGAGGTTGTGTTAGCAAGTTGTGTCGCCGATGCACGAGTACCATCGACGGGGTTGGATTTTTTTTTTGTAGATTCAACGGCGTTGGAATAATCACGATGGGTTGAATTTTCGTCTTGCCAGATATCAGCGGATTGTTTCCGTGTGAGTTGGCAGTTATTTGATCAGAGTTTTTTTTTCATTTGTTTTGAGCAGTCTGCTGCCTCGTGAAGACATGAACAGTGATAACCACGGCCTATATTAGTCTCCGGGGTGATAAAAATCTAGTAGAAAGGTTTTGTATCCTTTTTATTGTGTTCGCCAGCGCATTTCTGACAGAGCTAAGATGTATCCGGCTTGCAGTGTTCGATGTCGTGGCTGTACTCGAGGCATTTATTGCACATCGCTGGTAATATTGTATCTGGGTACATTTTGGTTTTCCTTTCCTCTCCGGGAATTACTCTGAATTCCGGTGCATCATTCTTGGAAAAGTAATCTGGTAAACTTTGGAACGAGGATTTCGAGATTTGCTCCATTTTGCTTGAGAAAGTTCAGTAACTGCGTGATCTTCCGGCAAGCCCGCTGCAAAAGGGCCGAGGTCGGTTGTAGGGATGTAGCAGGAAATGTATATAATTCGTTTAATGGCATAGAAGGAGGGATTAAGTTCAACGGTTACTGTGTGTCTATCATGCTGGTAATTTTTTGTACAGCAGTACTTTGATCGAATTTTAGACGTGGGTTATATACATCACATCAATCCTTGTCTGCGGATGCTTTCCCGATTACTGCCTAGTTGTTGTGAGAGCTATTTCATCATAATGAATTTATTAAGGGAGCAGATTTGCTTGCACCGCTTTTTACGAGCGTTATAAGGAAGTGGCAGGGAATGTTGCCGGTTCTTTACCCTGGGTGGGACGGTCAACCTATGTGGGATGCATCGAGGTGATGGCCTCTCGTCAGCCGACCTTGTGATCTTCTTTGAATTGGAGAACTTCTGTATTTTTTGTCCTGGGGCAGTCTTCGTGTCTCGTTGGATGTCTGTATTTCATTGCAGTAGAAACAACAAAGTTCTTTGGGCATGATTGGGCATCGTCTCGTCTGTCATAGTCGTCTAGGGAACAGTAGAAACATCGTTGTTTCCAGCGACATATTTTTCTGCATGTACCCGTATTTATGGCATTTCTTGCAACTTATCGTACGTTTGGCTAGGAGAGTGACCTTGTTATTTGAATTAAGAAAATTGTGTCTATGTATTTTACCGAGGTAAGGCTATTGAATGTATGAGTTATGGACAAGGCGATTTTTGCTTGTCTCACAGTCTTCGTATTGTACATGTCGAGTGATGGACACATCAGCTTGCTCCTCCACGAGATTCACAATGTAAATCAAGTCTGAACTCTTGAAGAAGGTTGGGTGATAGTCATATCTTTTGGCACATGCTGGTATTGGAGAGTAGTGTCGCTAAGAATTTTTGTTTCTACTTTGATCGATAATTTTTCCTACCGCTGGTGCGATGTTGAAAACTCGTCGGCCAGGAATGAAGTCCAGTTCTTCTCGTAAAGTGTATGGCATGTCTACTCTGTCTTTAGTAATGAATGTGATTTTCAAGTATTCGGGAAAGTCGGGACCGTAATTGAGCAGGTTGTGCTGTGCTGATCGAATCGGGAAAACTTTTATGTCGTAATTTGGGAATTCGGTTAAGGTGGTTTTGTGCTGGAGAGTTGTGAAGGTTATCATCGGAGGTGGAGGCACATGCGAAGGTCGCGGGTTCAATATTCAGTCGTTTATTTAGGAGTTCGAAAATTTTTAGGGGCCATAGTTGCGACACAATCCATGAGTTTTCTTCACGATCATCAGTAGTACTGGAGGCTGCGGTGTAGTTTTCAGTCACATGCTCGGAAAAAACATGCGATCATTGACTCCGTCATCTCCGGCCGATATGGGGGGTTACATCATGAAGAAGTTTGCGTTCTTTTCTGTCGGAATCTTGAACATGAGTACTCTGGAGGTGTTGCTGGCCCCACTTTGAATGGGTTTGTTCTTGACAGTTATTGGACCCACGAATTTCGCCAGAGGTCTGGGTGGTACAGCTTAGGTGGTGGGCTCTTGACCAGCCTTACCAAGTAACCCTTCACGCTACACGAACATATATGGGACAAACAAACATGCACCCCGTGATCCGATTACAAAAAAAGGAGCAGCCTGTGCAGGTAGGTTGAAATCACCCATAATCTACACTTTCATTCGAGGTACACAGAAAACTTAATTCAACTCAGAAGAACAAATGTATAATTTGTATTTCAGAAATTCTCCGTTAGACCAATTTTACTGTTTTAACCTCTTTATAACAATAAATAACGACACAAACAGACAAGTACTGGCATGCTGAAAGAGAATCAGTGTTGAGGGACATCAGTCAGATAATTATTTATGAATGAACACAACACCTCCCTTGTTACTCATGTTATTTGTATATAGATTGTAACCTGATGAATGATGCACGTCTTGTAATTCGTTTGTCACAGAGGAGTCCCAGCACAGTTTGAGGCGAAAAATGGTGTGATATTGATTTTAGCAGCCATGAAGAAGTTCTCCTAAAAATTTCCGTTTCAACGTTGAAAGCCATGCAGGATAAACCTATTCGTAATGAAGTTGCATGGTGAAGGAGCTCTCCTGGCACCCTAAAATACTCATTGAAGGTGTTTACGATATCGTCCATATCACGATCAAGGAAGTCTATGTGTTCTTTTTCCCTCAAGGAAAGTTCTGAGTTATTGATAGGATCTGGACAAAAAAAATACAAAGTGGTAGACAACGCACAAATTTCTGATATTAGTTGGCACGTAAGAATGTAGGCTAAGGGAAAGCTGTTGCCATTGTTTACAGTTAGAATCAAGCACGATACAAATGAGATACTGAACCATATGCCACCTTGATTTGCAATTGCGACGAATCGAGTAAGAAACTCATTGCAAGATTTATTTATTAGATTAGGGGATCCATCTCCAACAGAACTCTGACGTTAGTTGTTGCAAGCTCCTTCGTAGAGCGCGAATACAATCGACAATGATAGGTACGCACACCAGTGTGTGTGTGGGGAAACAATAATTTGATCGAAATTTAAAGTTTGTAATTTTCAGCATTGGCGCTTGGGCGCGCTGGTGCATGCAGGTATGATGTTCAAACAAAAATAGAGGGTTGGACATAGCTATACAAACAGGTAATAGCTTCTGTGCTCATATCAATATGCCGAAGTACATTATGGGGGTGAAAAGTCACCCCGCCCACACCGCCGCTTTACCAATTAATATTTCGTATAGGACGGCATGTTAACCAAAAGCGATTATCTTTTCCTGTAGGTGAAGTCAGTGAGTAGGCTTTGTAGATTGCAAGGGGGATTTAAGAAAACGCGTCAAGCCAACGCAAGTGCGTTGTACTCCATCGGTTAGTGTTTCACGTTGATTGCCACTTGGTGGCACCAGGGAGATGGAATGCGGTCGGTCCAATGTCTGCGTCCATTAGATGGTTGTGAGTTATCCATGTGTCCCGTGCCCAAGCGGTTGATGAATATTTAGTCTGTACTGATGGAAAACTTGGTTTCCCATTCTTCAACCGAGGGTTTGACAAAGCATTTTCAGTCCGCGTTGTTGCCACATATCGTTCCATCACGATGTTATATGGAAGTGATGATAGGGAACCAATCTCGGTAGTGTATGGTGATAAATTGTCCGTGATGGGTAGGCGCCATTTTAGCAATGGGATCTGCGAGTTCTTTTCCCCTTATTCCCGTGTGGCTTGCGATCCAGCAGAATTCGATCGCTTAGCCTGCCTCAAACAATGTGGTTAGGTTGTGTTGTATTTAGTGTAGGCCGGGTGTGTATAGTGCAGAGTTTAGAGCCGAGTGAGAGCACTTAGACTGTCTGTGAGTATGACGATTTGATTTTATAATTTCGATGGTTAATTTGAGCGCGTATAGCTCGGCAGAGAAAACAGTCTCATTGCGGGAGGGTAACCAAATGAGAGGTTGCGCGGCACACAAAGGCAGCTTCCACTCCGACGACGATTTTGGAGCCATCACTATAAAAAAAATCGGTCGGATTGTCATGGAAATAAAATTTGATTTAATGATCATCAATACGGCTCTTAATACGATACAAGCCCTGTTACAATTTGGGCAAATATGTACGAGACCTCAGATGGAACTTATTAATGCTTTGTTCCGTAGTATTTTCTGACGGATTGACGGACGAATGTCTCAATACCATTCTCCACCAACACCCTTTCCACCTTCAAAAAAACACTACAATATCACATGCATATTGTTTATTGAGTAACTTGTCGAGTCCAGACCAGCAAGAGAGAGTGAATGGAGGGAAGTTGGGCATGATCCCCGCCATCTAACAACAAAAAGAGAGACCAGTTCAAACAAGAGCATTGAAACCTAAGCCCGATCGAAGATAGTTCCTAAATTTGCATTGTGGCCTGGTCAGACTCCTAGACCAACTGCATTAACGAGCTGAGGCATGAGAAGCAATGAAGTTTGTACAGCCTGCAGAAAAGGGACCAGTAATCGACGGCGGACATCATGCAGCTGTGCACCCAGTAACACCCGTCAGTGTCGGGAGACCCAGCCGTGTCTGTTCATCGATCAAGGCACAACAACTGGTAGCTGAAATTGAAACCACGAGGATCCTTCCCAGCAACAGCGTGCAATTCTGGGAAGACATTCTCGGTATGGCGGCGTGAAGGTGACGCCTCGTTTGTGTTGCGTATATATCTCGTGAGGCAACCTCGTAGGAGGCAGGTGAGCGGTTCCAATAAAGACACCAAGGAGCACAAGCCTCTTCTGACTGCCGCACCCGCTACAAACTGTCTCGTCCATCGCTGCTATCGGACGGCGGTCGGCAAGCTTCTCCTTTGGGAGGCCTCAATTGATGCTCGAATCAGGTAAAGGTAAGATAGGTCGACACTTATGGCGATTTGTGCGTCTCGACAGTAATTTTTGGGGGACTTCGACGGGGACGAATGGACGCACTATAGGACAGCGATGAACCATGCAGGGGAAGGTTCTAAAGATGTGCATGACTCTTGCATGAACTGTGACATGCACAAGACGCCATACATGCACAAAAACGTAGCTCTCCAACAAAACAATTGACAAATTTTAGACACCGACCACAAGGAGCTCCACAGATGCTCCGAAAGATAACATGCGGGGAAGAGGTTTCATGGATGCAATACATAAAAATATCGTATAGAGTATTTATTGGCATGTTCCATTCGGTGTCACACGCAGTACATGACGTTTGATACCCGCACGTGTGTCAATTTACTAACAGATAAGGCACACTGGGCGTTGTCCTTGTCCAGAAGGGGTATACATTTAGCCATTTGTTAACATTTATTCATAAGGGGGGGGGCTGTGGCTGTGGTGGGGTAATAAAATGTAACTTGAATTGGATGGAAAAATTATAGCACGCAATGACCTCGAGCGTGAATTGAAAATGAGATTACGAATACAAGGGACTCCTTTTATTTGGTGCGGGCACGTCGTCCAGGAGAGCCTTGCTACAAGACCGCATTGTCCTTGTTGGAGCTCAAATACACAAAAAATAAGCACCAGAGGCTTGCATTGCAGTCGGGAACGCTAACCATGGCAGCCTTCAAATAATATTATGACAAAATAACTAGATTTTAGGTGAGACTTAGCCAAGGCTTACTGCAGTATTTACAACAACCTAAAATTCAAATCACCGACAGCACTGACACTTCACAAACTCTTTTAAAGTGGATTTTCGCTGAAATTGCTAAGACGCGTCCTAGAAAATGTCATGTAACCTACAATTGACGTGATTGTTATTCACAAAGATGTCAAATCAGTACAACATCGCATGTTGTATTGTGACAACTATTGCACAGTCACTTCTTGACAACGGTGCCAAAACAGTACAACATCGCATGTTGTATTGTGACAACTATTGCACAGTCACTTTTTGACAACGGTGCCAAAACAGTACAACATAGCATGTTGAATTGTGACTAGCTATTGCACTCTCACCTCTTGACAACAGTGGTAAATCAGTACAACATAGCATGTTGTATTGTGACAACTATTGCACTCTCACCTCATGACAACGGTGGTAAATCAGTACAACATAGCATGTTGTATTGTGACAACTATTGCACTCTCACCTCATGACAACGGTGGTAAATCAGTACAACATAGCATGTTGTATTGTGACAACTATTGCACAGTCACTTCTTGACAACGGTGCTAATCAGTACAACATAGCATGTTGTATTGTGATGACTATTGCGCTTTCACCTCTTGACAACGGTGGTAAATCAATACAACATAGCATGTTGTACTGTGACGACTATTGCGCTTTCACCTCTTGACAACGGTGCTAAATCAGTACAACATAGCATGTTGTATTGAGACAACTATTGCACTCTCACCTCATGACAACGGTGCTAAATCAGTACAACACAGCATGTTGTATTGTGCCAACTATTTCACTCTCACCTCTTGACAATGGTGATAAATCAGTAGAACATAGCATGTTGTATTATGACAACTATTGCACTCTCACCTCATGACAACTGTGCTAAATCAGTACAACATAGCATGTTGTATTGTGACTAGCTATTAGACTCTCCTACCGACCTAGTAGCCACACTGGCTGTAGTTTGGTTTTAATAAAATGTCTAAACAATACATACATTGTAGGGACAATAATTGGGTTTAGAGGATGAAACCTGTCTGCACGGTATTTTCTATAATGTCTCAACCCCTGTAGATGATGTGACCTTTATATGAGGATTGCGCAGCAGCGAACTCCAATTTGCACAGCCTTGGGATAAGTTAAATTTAACGACATTCAAGTTCAGCAATATCAAATCTTCAACGATTAATAATTCTGACGTTTACCCAAGCAAGCCTGCCAGGAAAGGTTTGTGTGGGCCTGAGGTAGCCGATCCATTGCATGTTTACGAGTTGGTTGGGATAAAATAGCACAATATGGTGACATGCACGCGACATGCACGCGACATGCACGCGACATGCACGCGACATGCACGCGACATGCACGCAACATGCACGCAACATGCACGCAACATGCACGCGACATGCACGCGACATGCACGCGACATGCACGCGACATGCACGCGACATGCACGCGACATGCACGCGACATGCACGCGACATGCACGCGACATGCACGCGACATGCACGCGACATGCAAGCGACATGATCGTGACAGGTCACAACTTGAACAGGCGGGTATGCAACGGATGGATTTGAACGGCGAGAAATCTCAGGTGCGTGAAATGTACCGAATAAAGTAACGCCATGTGAACTGCTGTGTCAGCTTCACTAGGGGATGTTTGTAGAGTATTGCTTCACTTGTTAGGTTATAATTGCTATTGACAACAAGGATTGTCAAGTGTTTGGCAATAGGTCATAATTGCGATTGACAGCAAGGATTATCGAGTGTTTGGCAATAGGTCATAATTGCGATTGACAACAAGGATTGTCGAGTGGTCGGCAATAGGTAATAATTGTGATTGACAACAAGGATTGTCGAGTGGTCGGCAATAGGTAATAATTGTGATTGACAACAAGGATTGTCGAGTGGTCGGCAATAGGTAATAATTGTGATTGACAACAAGGATTGTCGAGTGTTCGGCAGTCAAGTTCTAATTTTTCTCGCGGTATTTAGCAACGCAAGATCCACACACAAGTTACACAAGCATTTAGAAGGGAACAACTCCAATTTTATAAATAAAATATGCGTTGATTAGTGGCAGCATAGCCGTAGTTTCAGCTTTTCCGTCCCTGTGCAGTACGGAGCAACAAAGGCATAGGTGTAATAGAATCCAAGCTTCAGGCATCAGAAAAAATTACGGTACCAATTGTATATTGGGAGACGATTTAGCGTCATTTCCATGCAATGGTGCAAAGACATACGTACACCTGCTGGCCCCATGCAACCTATTCCATGCTTT
Organism: Gammarus roeselii; assembly: GCA_016164225.1. Lineage (NCBI taxonomy): Eukaryota > Metazoa > Arthropoda > Malacostraca > Amphipoda > Gammaridae > Gammarus > Gammarus roeselii. The sequence goes on from SDVV010010320.1 coordinate 13,005, forward strand.
GGTATTTGCATCCCCTTGTACTGTTACTCACACTGGACGGCGAAGGATCCCAGCTCTGCGGCCAGCTCAAGAGAGACAGGCAAGCGACCCTGAAGGATGTCCTGCTTCACCTGCAGGAAAAACTGGTACCTGGGAAAGGAGACAGAAACATTTGAGTTAGAATTGATCAACTAAACAAGATTTTTTTTAGATAAAAGCAGGTGTCGATGCGTAAAACAATTGGTCAGCATTTCACATATACAGGCAAAATACACGAACAATTCATGCCTCTGTATTGGTACAATATTTTTTGACTTATGATTGGAATTCATTATTGATTCCCAGTAATTAACTCCCAAAACATTTAACCAGTAATTTATTTATCCAAATAATTGGCAAGTCTGAACAACTAATGAATGACCACATCATAATCAAAGTTTCAATGAATACAGGAATGAAACTTCTTCAAATCATTATCACGTTTGAAATAATAATAAAAAAACGAAACGTATGGAAATTATCGGTAAGATTTAACTGTATGTTTGTAGTCAAATCGCATTACCGACACTTTTCAAAGAATCGCACGGAAGAACCCCGATGATGATCTCGATATCTAGGAGATTGAACGTCCGTTGGTCGCACTTTGAGGAGGGCGCAGTCAGGCTCCTTAACTGACTTCAGGACGAGTGTTACGAGATCACGTCACCTGGTAGACGAGTAGTGCACTAAAATGTATTTTGGTCGCAAGATGAGTGCACCGAAACGAAGCTTTCAAGTTCAAGGGAGGGGTAAAAACTCGCCAAGTATTTTGGTCGCAAGATGAGTGCACCTAAACGAAGCTCTTAAGTTCAATGGAGTGGTCAAAACACACCGGGTTGGCATCGAAAGTAGCGTCTCCCCAAAACAGAGAGGGGGGAAGCCATCATCCATGGGGATGTTAACTGATTTCCAAAACTTAACCAGTTGGCCAGGGACAAGAAAATCCTTGTAAAATAAAAGTGATTTTTATTATCCACACGCACCCACAGAACAATTCAGATCAACACCGGTAAACAATGAAATTAAATTTCGTGAGGCAAACCTTTTGTAAATTTTGTCTTGTTTTGTACTAATTATTTGAGGATAAACATTTTGAAATGGACGCTCAACTCGAGATCAAGGAATTCCGAATCATACACAGATTAGAGCGACAGGCGGGTTCATACGGTACCAGAATAGAATAGTTTAAGGGGTTCATCTCCACCGAATCACTGAAGCGAGCCTTTGCTAGCACCTCAGTTGGGCGCGATTGATTGATTTAGGCCTCATCTCCACCGAATCACTGAAGCGAGCCTTTACGAGCCTTTGCTAGCACCACAGTTGGGAGCGAGAATCATGAAGTCCGATAGGTTTGAACTCGAGTGTGTGCGGAAACAATAGCTTTATCAAATAAAAACTTATCTTCAATAGATAATTGTGGTGGACCAACCTCTCTCTCTTGACCAACCTCTCTCTCTTGACCAACCTCCCTCTCTTGACCAACCTCCCTCTCTTGACCAACCTCCCTCTCTTGACCAACCTCCCTCTCTTTTCAACCTCCCTCTCTTGACCAACCTCCCTCTCTTGACCAACCTCTCTCAACCAACCTCTCTTAACCAACCTCTCTTAACCAACCTCTCTAAACCAACCTCTCTTAACCAACCTCTCTTAACCAACCTCTCTAAACCAACCTCTCTAAACCAACCTCTCTTAACCAACCTCTCCTAACCAACCTCTCTTCATCAACCTCTCTTCACCAACCTCTCATCATCAACCTCTCTTCATCAACCTCTCTTCATCAACCTCTCTTCATCAACCTCTCTTCATCAACCTCTCTTCATCAACCTCTCTTCATCAACCTCTCCTCAATAATTTTGATCAACAACCCTCGCCAGCACCTCTCATTCTTTCTTTTCCTCCCTCGCCTCAGAAGAGGAGGGGGCCAACAGGCGAGCACTTCGCCAGAATAATGCCCACTTTACGATAATTGACTGCGGTAAATTACATCGATAAATGGCGCGATCTTATTCGCCTTCATTGTGTGGCCCTTCTTCGGCAACTAATATTATTTCGCACCAGATCGGCAGGTCGCGTGAGCAAGGAGGAAAAGATTAAGTGATGATTCGAGAATTGCAAACGAGTGTACGAGCTGGGAAAAACTTGACCACTGGACCAGTTTTGGGGAAATTTCTCATTAATAGTAATTCGATAATTTTTCTTCAATTTGATGGGGACAGGATGGAAAATTATAAGGCTTAGGTGAAAAACATCGAGCCTCGAGAAGTCTTCCAGGGTGAAACAAATGTGTCAACAATCATCAGTAACATCATCTTGCAAGAATGATGACTAAAGGATTAAATAATTCACGTGGTTCAGGGGAATCTCTTTTAGTAACATCTCTAAGTAAACCTTGATGTGGAAGTACCGATCACCATCCCTTAAATGAGCAATAGACAAATATATGGTAGACTAAACCACATATTTGTATTAGTGACATCTCCTCAGCATTTCGAAGCAAACATTCAAAGAAAAAGTATGCAGCCTGAGTTCAGAGCTAGATTTTAGAAAAACGAAACCAAATTTCACAGGACACCAGATCGAAACTGCGTTTGATGCTTATCGTTACTGTAAGCCAACACGCGTTCAAATTTATCCAGCATTAGCGAAGCCTCAGCATTTTGAAAATCACAAAAAGAGTGTATGTTAATTAAATTAGGCACAGAATCTCTTTGTTAAATCGAAAGGCTACTTACAGTTTTTCATATGTTGAAAGTCTCGTAAATTCTTCAAGGGACATTTCAGCGCTTCATCGATTTCCTCCAATAATGGAGTCTCTTTTTCAAGGACTACTCGCTCTAATTTTTCAGAGCCTGCCTCTGAAAATTTCATAGATGAAGGAGGGAGGTAATATAAAAGTTCACTGAATGTAATCATATTAGAATAATTTCATGAAAGCTTTGATGCCCGAATTATCGAAATTGAGACCACGTTCTCGAACAATTTTATTTAATTGCCATGGAACAGTGAGGTGGGAGTAAGAAATGGGACAGAAATTGTGATGTGGTACGACTTATTGATGCGATGAACGGTGAGGTGGGAGTAAGAAATGGGACAGAAATTGTGATGTGGTGCGACTTATTGATGCGATAAACGGGGAGGTGGGAGTAAGAAATGGGACAGAAATTGTGATGTGGTGCGACTTATTGATGCGATGAACGGTGAGGTGGGAGTAAGAAATGGGACAGAAATTGTGATGTGGTGCGACTTATTGATGCGATGAACGGTGAGGTGGGAGTAA
>SDVV010010321.1:0-16299 GCA_016164225.1 Gammarus roeselii
ATGTATATATATACATGTATATTTGAATCACATACATTATTCTTGATTAGCTATAATAGGATATTCAAATTGGTATCCTGTTCACATGGTAGCAATCTTTATATCGGAATAGCACCCCTACCGTGGCTCGTGCCTATGTATAGATATATAGTGTAAATAATACATATTTTTCAAATAGTTTCATATATAATACAGCTACTATACAGCCTTATACATTCAAGTAAGAAGATAAATATGCATTCATATTTCTTAGAAATAAACATAACAGCCAAATTGTGTTCTAATGTAATTTCTTAGAATTGTGGAGCTTAAGCCTCTCATTTTATTCCTGGTAGCTACACCCGTAGGGGTATACTATTTCTATTTTTAATTTTCATTTACTACATGCACCCAATCTGTCTGCCTGTATGAGGCAGGCAGAATGGTGTGTAATTGTCTCCCATCTGGCATATTTGGTTTAGCCAATCATTTTTTGTGCAGCCTTCATTCTATGCTGCGGAATCGCGCAGAATTGTGAATCAACGACCTCTGTTTGTACGTCAAGCTCCGGCTGGCGCCGCCCAGTGACAAGATTACCCGCTGTGAGGCAACAGCGTCCTTGATTTTCTTGCCGGCTTTCCTATTTACCTTATTTTCCATTTCTAAATTACCTCGGATGTCTTCTCTCAGTTAAGTTGAGAATTTATAATCACACATTACCAAAGATTGATTTCATGCCATGTCCTTGTCCTTCCCTGGTATGTTACAGGTGCTTGCCCATAATACTCAACATCATTTCATATTATTTGATAATTTTAATTAAATTTATTAACTTTTTTGTTGGAGTCAGAGAAATTTATGCACAGAGCCCCGATAAAGGCTACGCCCAAGGGTGCTTGTTTTCCAAATAATTAAATTCACATATTAGTTTGAAACATATCGAAGGTGCTTTGAATCGCTCACAGCAGCTAACTTGAACTCTAACTTCAATATTAGCGTTTTGATTTTGCCAACTGGTAACTCATAACCTACCAAACATACCAAAAGCCATTGGCTTCACGCAAGTTGCTCACTTCTTCGTTCTTCATATCTGATCGAAGTGGTGGGATGACGCTTACAGCAGCTCATGTGTCAATCAGGAAGTTGAGTTTTTTTGCACTATTGTGCAAAACCAGGAGACGAGACTTAACTGATGCTATAGCCGTAACGGTGCTCGTGGTATTCTAGTTTCCCTTCGTTGGTAGGAGGTGTGCCATGTCACATGGTTCAATGCAACGGAATGCTCCGTTTCCAAATTTAGAACGGAAATAGCATCTTGTTTGACCTGGTGCCGGATTTGATTTTGGTCGCAATTAGCTACGTGCTCTGTCAGTTCCGTGCTACTGTTAAGGGCGTTGTTCAATTTTTGAACGTGTTGAAGCAGGTTCTGCTGATCCCTGAATAGGCGCTTTTTAAGAGAGGACATTTGTCGCTCAATGCGCTCTATGAGTCTCTCTTGATGTGTGATTTTTCTGTCTCCAGCACTCTGTTGCGCAGGTCAAGCTCAGAAATGCGGTTGATCACTCCTTCAAACATTTCAGACTGGGACGCTTCCCATTTTTGTGACTAATCTAGTCCCCATGCTGTTTGTGTAGTCTCCATCGTGTTGACTGAGGTGGCATTCAGCTCGGTAAATTCTTGTAGTACCCGATCTGCTGCTTTAACAATGTCTGCCAGCGTTGTGTCACCATTTGCTAAGATGGCATATTTGAGTGGTGGTGGAATTTCTCGAAGAATGATGTTTCTTAAGAAGGGGCTGTCGTCCTCGTGTTGGTTCCCTATTAATTTCCTAAGGTCGCTAAGGTATTAAGTCATGGTGCGAGAACCTCGACGTTTTGCTTCCATTATCTGCCGCACGCGCGCTGCTTCCGGAGCAGTGTTGATGTCTGTGATTTTATCTTTCAGTTCTGTGTATCTGTTTTCTTTTTTATTCATGACTATGTCACGGACTTCAAGCTGTGTATTGGGTGGAAGGGCTTTTAATACAATTAGTACTATAAACTTGGTTATCGTGCTGCGCAGAGTTTTCTGGTAATAGCCTAAACTTTATATAACGTTTGACCGGGGAGGGGATAATGATGAGGAATTGAATGGTTTGATTTTTACTCTAAAAGAAACAAATGCAGAGTACTGTTCGTCCATAGACATGATAGTCATGAGAGGAAAACAGGGGTGAACAGTACGAGTCTTAACTGAACATTTATCATTAATAATCTTGACCTAATTTAAAGGGGCGAGAAGATTATCGTCATGAGAAAATACCCCTAAACTAGGACATGTCATTTTTAGGTCTGCTGTCACAATGGTTGGGTAACTCTCTGTCGTGGTGGTTGCCAAGGCCTGACAGGAGAGGGTGGACGAGGTTTCCCACCGCGGATAAGCCTTGGAATAGAGAGAAATGAAAATTGTGTACTTACAGTTGTTGAAGTCAAAACTTAAGATTACTTAAAACTATTTAAAACAACCCAAACTCTCATCTGCGACTTCACACTGTTGACATTTACACCAGAGATTTGAGATTTGTAAGCTATACCTTCAAGGATGGCGCGAGCGGTCCTGCAATTCAGAGGAGTGAACAATAGATGGCAACACTAGAGGTGCCAAGTATGTTGTTTTACGTTACTAAGTTTTTGATGTGTACAGTTGGTTCCATTACATCTATTCCAGGCTGGTACTAATCTGGGCCTAAGCTTGTCAGTAATTAATATTTTATTGCCTAAAAAGTGTAATACAATGCTTAATTACGACTTTCCTTTAATCCAGGACTTAGCATTCCCAGATCCCTGTGCCGCTTTCAATATGCGGATTGGCTTAATCTTCATTCTTTGTTGCTGCCCTTGACGCTGATTGGTGGCACCCAAATTTTTGCCGAATCCGGGAACTTTAAATTGGAGTTCCGCGCTGCATGCTGGCAAGTTGACAAGCGGAGGGATCCCCGCCGTCAGAGGGAAACTGCAGTTGGCGTACGAAGGGATTCCCGCCACCAGAGGAAAACTGCATCTACGACACATTTCCAATGGAAGTTAATACAATGGTGCAACATATAATACATTCATCTCAACAGTTATACATTCCATGATCATTGTTGTGAGGGAGAGCAACGCAGAACTCGACTTCGCGAGTCTTACACTGCTCCCTCCTGAGTGAGTTTCCTCCCCCCCTTCCCCTCTTTGCTGTCAGCGGTATCGGGCTGGGGGTTTGGTGTGTCGTCCACTCCTGGTGGTGGCGTCTGTGTTTTTTTGTCGCGCCATCGGCGTGCCGCGCTGGTGGCTACGGGCTCTGATGGTTCACTGAAATGCACTCTGTAACGCGTCATAGGTGTGCACTTAGAGAATTGCTTTGGTGTTGTGGTTACACTCGAGCTGTCTTCTGCGGTCTTGGGTTATATTATCGCTGCCTTTAGTCTGTCTACGGGGACAGTTTCCAATTTATTTTTGCGGATTAACTTGAATACTTTTTCGCCTCGCTTGGTAATGGGGAATGGACCTTCACTAGGTCTGGTCAATGGTCGCTGTACTGCGTCAACCCTGATGTATGCATGCGTGCATGTTTGGAGCGCTGAGTCGATTTTGCCATTAATTTGGGTCCATTTTGGGAGGTGAAATTTTGAGTTTGCCATGGCGTTGATTAATTTGATCGCGTATTTATTTTGTGTCAATTCTGTTTGGTTCGAGGGATCTACAAGGTCTCCTGGTACACGCAGTGTGCGGCCGTGCAGCATCTCAGCGACAGAGCAGTCGAGCTCTGTCTTCGGCGCTGTGCGCAGGCCTAACACAACTAACCGGAGATTTGTGTGCCAATCTTGCGTATTTTGTTTGCACTTCAGACTTGACTTGGGGTTCTCTGGAATTTTTCGATGATTCCGTTTGCCTGGGGGTGGCATGATGTGGTTCGGATTTTTCGGATACCGAGTAACTTCCATAAAGTAATTGTCAATTCCCTTTCAAAATTTGCCTCTCTGTTAGTCGTCAATGTTTCAAATACCCCGTAGAGGGCTACCCAGTTCATTAGAAACGCTTTGGCGACGGTTTCTGTAGTTGTGTCTACTATTGGAATTACTCCGGGCCATCTGTTGCATCTATCTATTATAGTAAGTAAATAACGGCAGTCGTTGTTGTACGAGAGCGGGCCAACGATATCCATGTGGACCGCTTTGAAATGGTCTGAGACTGGTACAAAATGTTGAGAAGGTGCCGTTTTGTGGCGAGTTATTTTGTCCGACTGACAATTTTGACACGTTTGAGCTTGTTTGCGAAGGATTTTGCTCTTGTTTGGCCAAAACGCCTTGGCCTTAATCATTTAGAAAGTTCACCAAATGCCAGGACGGACGAGATCGTCCTGAGACCTTATGTACCGTTCGCGCATAGATTTCGGAATGAACGGCCATGGCTGGGGCTGTAACAATTCGTAGGCGATGCTATTTCTGCAATCTATTTTATATGGGTATGCTTCACCTTTTTAGAATGCTTCGAATTGCTCGTCGATCATGGATTTAAATTCCCCATCTTGGAGGTGCGCGTTGACGAGTTTTTCGAGTGTTATCGCTGGGTCCACGACCACATTTATCGCATTGGCTCTACTGAGCGCATCAGCTACTACTTTGTCTCTACCTCATATGTATCGCACGTCCGAAGTGAACTCGAGAATGTAGGACAGATGCCTCGCCTCGCGGGGAGAGTGCTTGTCCAAATTTGAAGCTTGTATTGCCTTTGTTATGGGATGATGGTCGGTGTAGAGACAAAACTGTGTCCATTGAAGCGCATGTTTAATGTGCTTTATTGCAAGGTACGCTGCGAGGAGCTCTCGGGAGAACGTCGAGTATTTGATCTCGGTCATTGTGAAACGCTTGCTAAATAATGCTAGAGGTTCTACTCTTCCATCTATCGCTTGTTGCAGTACCGCTCTTGTCGCAGTGGCTGACGCATCTACTACAGCTGATAAATGCGCTGATGCTGTTGGGAATTTTAAAGCATTTTAGTTAGCAAGTTGAATTTTTATGATTAAAAACGCTTTCTCTGCCTCAGGTGTCCAAGCTTCTACAGTTAACGGGCCTTTTCGCTTGGGCTTCAGTAGTTCATTGATGGGTGCTAAAGTTTCGGCTGCGTGGGGCAGAAGCCGGTGCTAGTAATTCATCAAGCCAAAAAATCTTCACGAACCGTGCATGTCCGCCGGTTTTGGGTAGTCTTTGATGGCTGCGACCTTGCTCGGAAGTGGTTTGATGCCCTCTCTACCGATTTGTTAGCCCTGGAATTCGAGGTTTGCCTGGACGAATTCGCACTTTGCCATGTTGATGACTAGGCCGTACGTTTGAACACAGCTTCAATGTGGCCGTGGTGGTAGTCTTCAGTTTCCTTGTTATTAATGCGTCATCTACGTACGCGTATGCATTGGCGATGTCTCTGAGCAGCTCGTGCATGAACCTTTGGAACGTTTGGGGTGCGCCTTTGAGCCCAAATGGTAATCGAGTATACTCAAATAACCCAAAAGATGTTGTGACAGTGGTTTTGGTATGTCTGCTTCGATGAAAGGTATGGCATAGTATGCAAGATGTAGATCTAATTTAATGAAATATTTCGATGCGCCTACTTGTACTGCGAAGTCGTGAACGTGAGGAGTTCTGTACTCATATTCTTTTGTTATATAATTGAGTCGCCTGAAATAGTTTGTGGCTCTCCATCCCTCTCCTTTCAGTACGAGGTGGAGCGGAGCAGCCCACGGGCTTGCTGAATGGTGGATGATTCACAAACCGAGAAGTTCATTGAACGTTTTTTTAGCGTTGGCGAGTTTGTCCGGGGATAGTCGTCTGAGCCTGTTGAATAGCGACGGCCCTTTTGTTGGTATGTAGTGGACCGTGCTGTGAGGCGGGCAATGCTTCAGCGTTACTGGCTCGGTTATAAGAGAGTATATTTTAGTAGCGCCCTGCACCTGTCCGGTATTTGGTCGCCTGCGCCGACTATTCGCATCGCAGCATCGAGCCGGGCCCGCGTGGCGTTTGTAGTGAGACTGGTAGTCAGATCGAGGATCACCATGTTTTTTTTTAAATTGATGGTGAGGCCATAGTGGGTTAGGAAGTATATGCCCAGAATTGGCATGGTTACATCAGCTATGACAAAATCCCATTGACTATTTCTACGGAGTCCAAACTCAATTATTATAGTTTTGCGGCCGCTAGTGGCGATGTTGCTGTAGTTCGCAGCTGTTAGCATCGCATCTGCGCCCTGGCATCTGTTGCCTGCTGTCGCTGGGAGGCAACTGAGTGATGCTCCTGTGTCGACTAAAAATTGAACGCGCGTCTTTGTACAATGGACCCTCATCACCGTAATTTTCTTTTTGAGTTTTCTCGAGTCTCTGCCGCCGGCCACATTTAGGACTCGGTTTGACGTTTCCCGAAGTCCAAGTGCACGGTAGATCGCATTTCGTAGTCTTAGAGCTAAATTTATAGTGGTACCGAAACGTATTGTATTTAGAGTTATCACAAGGCTTTGAGCGACTTTGTAGCGGCGATTTTGAGCGATCAGTGCGCTCTCTACCGCGGCCTTCGCCTCCGCGTCGGACTGATTGCTCTAGCTTTTCGTGCATCGCAGCTAGGCTCGTGATGCTCGTTTGGAGTTGTTTGGTAATGTCCGTGAGCTAAGTTATTTCGCTCTGTGGTGCCGACGCTGGCATTGCTGGCTTTAGTGACATCGGAACGAAGTAACACGCGTTGACGCTGTTCTTTGCCGGTTCGCAGATTTGTGCTAACGACGGGCCGTTTCGTGCTTCTACCTTCATGATACGGTCAGCCTGGAGAGCTAGTGTCTCCAGGCTTAGCTCGTCTACTGTTAACGCAAGTATTGCTCGCACATTTGATGAGAGTCTCTAGAGGAAGAGCGTTTTGAGGAACGTTTCGTCAGGCTTGACTGGTCCATCGACTAATGTCAGCATTTGACGTAGGAAAACTGACGGGTTTCTGTCGCCAAGTTCTTTGCTACTCAATCATTTTCCGATTCACTGTCGAGACGAGAGTCCGTAACTGTTTTGCAACTCCGTTCTGAGTGTTGCGAATGGATTATCCCTGGAAGGGTTTAAAATGATGTTTCGTATTTCTGCAGCTGCTTTCGGTCTTAGCGCACGTAGCGCTACCTTAAATTGGACCAACGGGTCCGATATCGCCTGTGGTCGAATAACATTTCAGCCTGCGCGAACCATAAGGGTACGTCGCCTGTATTGAACGGTGGAAGCTGAACCGAAATCGTTGTTTTCGGTGTCGTCACCGGCGGTGGTGGATCTTTGACTGCGTCCACTGTGTTGGCTTTTTGCACTCACCTGGATCTAAATTTGCAAAACAGAACTTGATTTAAACTGAATGAATGTTCTGAGAGCGAACAGTATTGAAAAATCTCGGAATGCGTAGTTATGCAATTGTAGACGTTGTTCAATTTGAATCGGCGGGACACCGAATTAAGATATGAACGCTCTGATTCGTACTAATATCGAGTCTGTACAGTCACGCTATGTTTAATGTTGAACGTTTATTCATAAATAACGTCGTTCATTTGAGAAACGCGACAATGATAAATTCTGATGTAACGCATTTATTTTCTGCAATATCGTTGTATACACAGTTACAATTGATTCTCCGCTCGGCACTGTTCTTGACTGGACGGTCAGTTTCAACACTCGGGGCTCGGTCGCCGCTGCTTGTGCTTAGTTGATCTGAACAGTTGCTAAGTGTGTGCAGCGATTCGCTTCTTCTAGTCGCAGTACTGTTGACAATTTTTTGTCTCTGTCCCGCTGGACAGTTAGGTTTGACACGCGGTGGCCGTCATACCAGTGTTGCCCCTAAGCTGGGGGTTGTGTGCCTGGCTTGCCCTGTCGCTCGTGCTTGCTGCTGTGAGCGGTGCTCTGCGAGCAGGGATGTTTCTACCTGCTTTGGGCCATTTGGCTTGCAGCTTGGGCTAGGCCTAAGGCATGTGTTACCGCAGTACTCTATCTTAGGTGAGTTGCCTGCTGCATTGCTGCTTGGTCGCTCGCTGTGCCGTCGGGGTTCAATGTTTGAACTCAGTCGATATTTTGAGCAGTGCTTCCTGCATCAACCTTAATTCCAGTTGTGCTGTGGATTGCATGCATGCGACGATGGCTATTAAGAAAATCCAATTTAACACATTGGATGTGGCGACAGTTGATTTAGGTTTATCAGTCATGTATATATCAGAAATGGTATGGCTGAAAATGAGTTGTGAATGATATCGATCTCACATCTGTTGAAGTCTGTTTCATCCATAATTATATTTCTCATTAAAATGAAAGGAGAAATGGAAATGAATGACTGTGTCGTGCAGCGCATTGTTTAAATGGCACACAATAATTCTTAATAGTTCATGCTGCACGTTTCCAGGAAATATTATGCTAAAAAAGGTGACATACAATTGATGGCTTTTGTTGGGCTGCCGTCACAGTTCAACGCGCGAACTTGACTAAATTTGAGCAGTTTGTCCCGCAGACTGCCTTATTTGAAGGTTCTGCTTGAATTATTCTGCATGCGGTATCGGATCTAATGCGCTGTGCGGCTGCTGCGGCCAACCAATTGAAAACATGGAAATGTCTTAAAATTACACAAAAATTCCTTACACATAGTTGTGAATTGCTCTATTTTGCACGGAATTTCATGTCGTCACGTGTGTGGGTGAATTGACCTTATTTTCACTGATCGCGTGGGTTATTTCACAGACCGCGTGGGTTATTGCACTGACCGTGTGGGTTATTTTACTGACCGCGTGGGTTATTTTATAATGTACCAATCTCAAACATTTGTATTCACGTAACCTCGTTCCACATTGAGTTTAGGTTCGATGATTTATGCCTATGGATCTCCACATAAATGAACACGATGACGAAGCAACGCATTGTAATGGAAATAAATTCTGATTGTAAAATAAAAATATAGAACTAAGATCAAAGCCCGCATCCTAAGCTTATTGTTATTTGCATACGCGTTGATGCTGGTATGCAGGTTCTTATTGGATCCTGATGCGCGGGGAAATCATGAACTTATTTGTTTGCTTCTCAAGGAGCCGTTATCTATATAACGCTTGACCGGGGGGAGGGATTAATTAGGAAGTTTTTGACGTGATTTTTATTCCAAAATGAAACACTGCAAAGTACTGTTCGTCCAAGGACATGATAGTTAAGAAGAAAACATGTCTGAACAGTACGTATGACTTTTAGCATCAACGATCTCTATACCTAATTTAAGGTCTGCTAGTATTATTATAGCCTATATATAAAATACACCTAAGCCTTAGTACAATGTCAGTTTATCAGCAACGTCGCCTGTCTGACGGGAAGGTTCGTTTCCCATTCATGATTTCCAAAGGCTCGACAGGAGAGCGAGAGGGAGCAAGTGATGTGGGAGCTCCGAGTCGTTATGCTGTGTGCAGCTGGATATATTTGCTGGCTAAGTTTCGAGCATATTGTTGGAACCTTCCAACCCCACCTAACCTTACGTAGGAGCACGCGAGGCAAACGTACGTGTTGTTAATTTTATATTGACTACTTCATGGTATCCAACTACTCCACCATGGTATCCGAAATGACTTCGTGTCAACGGCATTTTTTAAGCGGGGACCCCACACCCGCTTAACCGACTGTCTACTCTCAAGCCACAGTCAGTGACTGTTTTCGAGGAAATACATTTATAGAAGCTTTATGCACGACATCGTCCACTTTAAGATGATTTTGTGATGTGACTTGAATTTTCACGAGATTTATATTAATATATTCCAATCCTTTGTGTTTGCTATCATCCGAATGACCTCTGTCGTCTATTCGTGGCCGATGTAAACACGAATGCGACGATGCCGGAATTTGAGATCACTCTGCCGAGAGGAAACGGGCTCCTGAGAGGAAACACGCCACCGTCAGAGTACTAGAACCGGGGAAAGTAGCACTGCGGGAATATTGAAACTCAACGCAAGGATTAACCGATGGGATCGGGCAAGGAATTGCTGCAACAATTGTACCACACGTATTGTAGAGTACAGCAGCTCCTACTTCGGTGCTCCTTCTGTGGGAACTGAGAGGGAGTGCAGGAATAATTTCCTGTAAGTGAAAGTTTAGATGCTTTTGTAAGCATTAATGAGTTCCGCCGGGGATTCTGGGCAAAGGATGGCACTTATACTAGAAAACAAGAGAGATAATATCTGAGGTGAAGAAGGCTGCCTAAGTCTACCTGTTACTTCTCCAAGGCTTTGAAAAAATAAGAACATAGGTTGGGACTTGGGAGAGGTGTGGAGGAGTGTGGTATAGAGAAGTACTGTCTAAGTGTGCAGCAGGTAGGTAGTGCTCTGGGCAAAGCACCTTAACTTTTTGCAGGGCCTGGAAGTCTGCAGGGTTTCCATTAAAATATTAATAATTCACTTTATTAACAACCACCAAGGGCATAGAAGTACATTTGATTCAAAACTTATTACTGCTACTAAAAATATGAATGATCTGCCAGGTTACCAAGGCAGAAATGTCAAATCAGGAAGTACATTAAAAATAATTGTATATATAACAGTCACATATCATCTTCCATCTAATGTGTACGGTACTCCTCTCCAACGTCCTAACATTGACAACATAGCAAACCCATTGCTGGTGCAGATTGCAATCAGGATTTTATTGTTAAAAGACATTATTCTAGTCATGAGCCTGTGTGCCACTTTTCAAAAAAAGTACTTATTGTGATCCAATGCAGTTCAGTTGCCTTTCCAGTCATAGTCTTTCCTTTCCATGACAGTTCTGCATGTAGGTCACTCTGCATGCAACTTATATGAGTGTATTAGCTTTATTTTATTTGGAAAACCACCTCCTTCCTTTTCCTCACTACCGTTGACTGGTGTGACGAGACTTCCCTTTTTCTGTAACCTGGGACTGTCCTGGGGTGACTTCTCACACCTCCTATTTAGGTATCAAAACCTTGGGAATATCATTATGTCTACAGAACTTAAAAGAGCAAGTCTATATTAGTATGTATCAGCTACTTTTAGAAATTTGATATGTGCACTGACAATATGAAAAATTGCCAGAGTGACTGTGCATTCCTCAGGTGCCTGAAAATTTTAGTTCGGAAAAAATCAAAATTATTCAAACATTGATGCTGTAACCAGTGGCTAGAGTTCCAATGGACTTGGGCCAAATTTGATGGTAATATTATGAAACTCCTACTGTAGTTGATAGCCTAAGAAGGATTTTGGAAAAAACATATAGGTATGTGAACACAACTCGAGACACAAATATACAACCACGAGTGTTACTCCAGGTAAAAAAACTATTGGGGGGACTCCCTCCACATATTTTGTTTGCTACATGTTTAGTTTTCCTAAAGATGTAGCTCAGAATCAGATGGGTCAACAACGTAAAACCAAATGACAACAGTGACCAGCATCTTCATTACAATGAAGAAGGGCAATTCAAAGCTGAAGAGCAATTATAAGGGCAATTAGAAGATCAAGGGCAATTAGAAGCTGCTACGGAAACAGAAACTGCAATACCAATGCCAGAGGATCCAGAACCTGAGCCACAACCTGGATGCAGTTTCTAGAATACACCATCAACCACTCCACAACCTAGAGCTGCTACATCCAACCAACAGGCATTCTCTTCCTTGTTACTAGCACAATCACAACAGAGGCAACACCTTGCGGTCTTCTGCGAGCTATAAAGCCTGTCTCCTGAAGGCCAGTTTGCACAATTTGGCAGGCAGTGCACGCAAACATTGATAAGAAATATGTGATGTGCACGTGAAATCTTGAGATGAAGCGCACGTGAAGACACCTTTCAAAATATTGCATGCGGAGACAGTACATTGCACGTAAACAATTTTTCAAAAATATTTGTTGTGCTAAAATTTCATACTCATTTTCCTTCATAGCATATTAATTCAAGCTGACACCAAGATTTCTAACCACTGCGCATCACCATCATTGAAGAACTGCTAATTTCTTTGACAGAACAGTCCGGATCATCATCGGTTACTGAGAGAAACAAACAAAAACCAATATCGCATTACTTTGGCGGGAGAATTAAAAATTGACAATTCACAATACAACAGGCAATATCAGTCAAGACAAAGCGCATCAGAGTTTGGTATGAATGCAACAATAGCTAAACTGTAATATTGAATTACGCTCTGCATGGTTTGAACGACAATTTAACATTACTGCATTTTGACAAAAGATTAAAACAAACACCAACGTCACACACGTTATGTAAACAAGTTTGCTGCAACATTCATTAAAAAGACAGCAGAGTGGAAGTGCAAAATTAGGTATTGTTAATAATGGCAATTTTTAATTAGAACTGATAGCGTCAACCGGGGTGACTCCCCGCAGTCGGAAACGCGGGGTGACTGCTCGCAACCCCCTTTTGGGCACCAAGATGCCAAAAATGTCACCGTTTGACTACGGGGCTTGAAAGAGCAGGTCTTTGTTAGTAAGTATCAGCTACTTATAGAAATTCGATACGCGCACAGAATTTATGAAAAATTGCCAAAGTGAAAGTATGTTTTTCAGGTCCCCGAATATTTTGGTTTGGAAAAATTGACGTTCCGCAAACTTTGATGCTGTAGCTAGAGTTTCCATTGGATTAGGGCCAAATTTGGTGGTGATACTTGGAATATGGTGTAGTTCGTTGCCTAAGAAGGATTTTGGGAAAAAATGTAAACTTTTGTAGATATATACAAATATACAACTGCGGGGAGTCACCCCAGGTGAAAAAAAATCGGGGGTGACTCCCCGCGCCTATTTTGTTATCAAATATTTTCGTTTTTCTTCAATGAAAAGTAATCAAATGCAATTCTACACACATATGATGACATTTGTAAGTGAATGACCCACAATAATGACACCACAGCTAATTTCAATATGCGTAACTAATTTTATAATGACCCGTTTTTTTTAACACATGGTGACATGTCTAGGCCTAAGTGTTAACTTATGTTTTATGCTGAGGAACAAGAATTTTCATCACATTTTCATGTCGAGACAACAATCCCTTACCTAGCATGACTTGTATTCATGTTAATGCAATAAGTTTGCTATAGAATTGACAAAATACATTTTTTACATTTTTTATCGTAATATTGAAAAGATCGTTTTACGTAATATTTGCTCATTTACTGATACTTTGGGGTCATAACTAGTTAAGGATGTGGAGAAAAGACTTCCAGTTAAGTTAGGTTGCAAGTATTGAAGAAAAACTTTGTTTCCCGCGGCAAAATCGAGAAAAAAATCCTTCGACAGTCGGGAATGACTGCAGCAAATGACAAGCATCAGAAACATCTGTCACAGACGTAAGATTTACCGTAAAATTTTATTTTAAGCAACTGATATATACTAATATAGGCACGCTCTATCTATTGGTACTCTCAAACTTTCAATTTGCGTTTCAATTATTGATATATGGGGGGTGCGGGGAGTCACCCAGTTTGGTGCGGGGAGTCACCCCTGATTTGGGGTCATAGCCCGCCGCACGGTTATTGGTAAATAACTTTTTTTTTGTAGCTATATATTTGTCAGTGTCTATGACAGTGGCGCACGTAACTCTACAAACATACTCTGCAAGCGCACGCAAAGGTCTAGATGTGCCGATCTTAGCTTTTGAGGCGCACAGCTGGTTTGGTTCTTAATATTTGGCTATGAAAACGCACGTTATGTTCTCAACCCCGTGCCCAATTGTGCAATCTGGCCTGAAGGCATGAACATTTTCCAATTTGTTTATGAATTGGAATATGGAGACCAGGGTAACACCAGTAGGCTGGCTATAAGCATTGAGAAGGTTCTTCAATTAAGGGGAAGGAGTGCTGAGCAGGCCACAACAAAACACGAAGTTATTCTTATGAGTGCTCAAGTAATAACTCTTGCTAAGTGTGTGGAAAGTATGAAAAAAATAGCCAAGAAGAAAGCAACAGCAGCCAAAATGAAGCAACCAACCAAGAAGATTGCAACCAGGAATACTGCAACCAAGAAGCCTAGGGGGAAGAAAATGATGACGTTGTTACCGTGGCGCTCGCGGGTCGGACAAGCCGTGTCCACTTTGAATTAACATTACGGCTCAATTTAGTGGAAGCGCACTTATATCTCAAGTTACGGGGTTATGAAAGATTTTGTCTCCAGTAGAACTAAATATATTTATATACTAAATGAACAAATGACAATCGAAAACTTAATGATGGGTCACATAATGGATTAAATCAAGGACTTACTAGAGGATTACTAAAGGAGTAACAAAAGGACTGAAAAATGGAGTAAATAAAGGGCTAAATAAAGGAGTAAATCACGGAGCATGGGCGAGGTAGTGGGGAACTGCAAGAGAATAAAATAACAAGATGCAGATTAGCCACCATTGCTTTACCAAGCTGAAGCGCTTCCTTAAGGACCCTTGGGGGAATTAATTAAATTCAGAATATATAAAATTAAATTTAGAATAATCTTATCTATCATGCCAGCAAGTAAAAAAACAAAGAAAAGCAAAGACAAGCAATCATTTAGAATAAGAAATCAAAGTTAAAAATCAATGTAAAACCAGAAATATGGCAAACCAGCAATAATTTAGAAAAGCATGCCAAATGCTGATGAAATTAGGAAATGAATAATTGATCAAACAACAAGAGGGTAATTAAGGGAAGACTTGACAAATCGCAATAAAATAAAACAAACATAGCAAACCAGGAATAAAAATTAAGCGCAAAGCAATTGAATTATTAAATAACCGATCTGAAAAAAATAACAAGCAAACTCAAATTGCAAATGGGAAATAATTATGTACACTCATAAGCAGACACTTTAACCAAAACATGCCCAAGCAGGTTAATCCTATTTAATAATATATGCTAATACTTACAGCGTAACTGCAGCCAAAACTTTCCCCAACACTCACCCAGTGCAGCAGCAACTATGCTTAACAAGCATCAAGTGAAGTAAGAAGCAACAAGATGCAATAAGCATTCAAAGAGTGGATGCAGGTAAAGAGCATTTAAGTTGAAGAGCATTCAAATTAACCGTGGTCTGCAAAGAACAGATACAATTAATTAACCAAGATTTTACATAATCTGAAATTATGATTATAATAAAGTAGACATTAACATGAATGAGTGTCAACCAGGGAAAATGCTGCACCGGTAAGAGGATAAGCCAAGCAAGGCCAACTGATGGCTTGTGATGTCCGTGTATCACCCCCGGTAACAACGTAAGGCAACACGGACACAGACGCCATGACCACATCCGTGTTGAGTATTGAGACTGATGTGAGGAGGACATCATCAACATTTCCCTAGCAGGCATTCCCAACAAAAGCCTTTCAGACATCAAACTCAAAGACACCACATCTACAGACAGACAACAAACAACAGAACAAGCTTTAATTACTAAGGAATTGGTCAACAAAAATGTTATGATCAGTTGCACTGAGCCACAACTTGGATACTATTGGATACCTCATCTATCTCATCAATAATATCTCACAGCATCATCCATCTCACCAGTCATCAGTTATCAAGTTCATTTAGTGTTAAAGTTGATTGCAGCATCAAACAACTTACAATGACTACGTAAGAATTGAACATTTTTAGGGTTTATTTTACCATTGGGGGGTGATCTAGATTAGCTGGTGGGGTGAAAGATGAACGTTCATATGCCACCCCACATGGTTTCATTTTTCACCCTGAATTAGGGGAATCTATGAACCCCAGTTTATTTGGGAGAAAAAAGAATGTAAAGACTAATTTAGAAATGTGTAATATGTAATAGAAGCATAATTTGTAGCTGCACCTTATGGCATTTTTCATTTTTTTGTAGCACTGATAGTTCAAGAATTAAACTCTTGTTTATGAAATATTTTACTTTTCACCCTATCTGACTATAATCATAATTTGTATAACTACCAAAAGGAAGAGTGTTAGCTAAAAGTTACATTTTTTTGTAGGACGCCTGGTTGATGAAAGGCGTTTGTGTCTATGTGCAGTCATCCCAAACTTCACACACATTGATTTCTGCACTCTACTGTGGAGCATATGCATCTCTAGCTCTCCGCTGTATAGATGCTTGCCAGTATCCTGCAAATGTAGCTCACCTAACTCTATAAACATACTCTATGAGCGCACGCAAAGGTCTAGATATGCTGATCTTACCGTTTAAAGCACATGGCTGGTTGGAATTTTATTATTCAGTGAAGAAAACTCACGTAGTTGTCTCGACCCTGTGCCCAATTGTGCAATCTGGATCACAACTGCAGCCCAGCAAGGTCTTCTCCTCCCCCCCA
>SDVV010010322.1:0-16298 GCA_016164225.1 Gammarus roeselii
ACGGCATTTAAAAAAATAAGTTTGATGTGTTAGACCTAAGTATTGAAAACCCATTGCTTGACGATGGAAATAAAAGTTTTAATAATAATAATAATGAAACCCTCTGTTGTATGTTATTATGACTGTGAATTTGTGCTGGAGCCAACTCAAGAGGGAAACATGTAGTCAACATAGACGAGTTGTACATGTACAGTTATACTCTTGTGGATAAAGACGGGGATATTGTAAAGCATACAGTAGTCGATTCGACTACAGTTCCCCTTGAGGAGATGGAGACACATCTTGTCAAGAACAAGTTGCTGGATTATAATGAACCAATGTCAACATTACCATTTTTCCCCATCGCCGTCCTCGCCAAACATGACGTGAAAAATTTTGCGCAAGCAAAACATGTGAATTCTGCGGAGACGCTTTTGGAAAAAATGGTAAAAGGCGTGTTCGCCACCATAACCAGTACGTGGAGGGCGTCTTCTGACCCAATAAAGAGGTAATAACAGGCAACTACATTACGGCACTCTGTGCTAATTGTAATTTCAGAATCACTGAGAAACTCAGGTTCATGCCATGTATTGCTCACAATGCATCGGCCTATGAAATGAGATTTATTTTGAGAGGATTGGACGGAAAAAAATCTCATAAAACAAAATGTGTTGCCAAAACAATCATATAAAATATTCAGCATCTCTGTCTCCTTGAACGATGGCACGAGAAAGTACGTTGTCAAGTTCATCGGTTCGTTCGCATTCCTCAACTCAAGTTTAGACAGTCTTGCCACAAACCTTATAAATAGCGGCAATGACATGCCACTCCTCAAATCCCAACTCACAAGTTTCGGTTACAGTGACAAGGTTCTAGGCATCGCCACTCGAAAAAGACATTTTTGTTACAAAGCCGTCACATCGGATTCTGGGATGGACCAAACAGACAACCCATTGCAACAACTTCGAGGCAAAGGAATATCGGACTGAATATCGGAATATCGGATGATCATCTACCAGCTCATCGACATGCCGCTGCTGACCGAAGTCTTCAAAAAGTTTAGGGAGACCATGACACGCGACTATACCCTTGACCCCGTCCATTTTGTGAGCGTCCTTGGCTTTGCAATGCAAGCCGCCCTCTACGAAGGAAAGATTAAACTGGCGCTTGTTAAAGATATCGATCTCCTGAACTTGATTGTCAAAAATACACGAGGTGGGTTCGTGACCTTGACAAAAGGTCTAACCAATATAAACCATCCCCGATGCAAAGAATATGACCCTACATTACCCGTGTCTTTAGCAGCAATGTGGGACTTTAACAGTCTTTATGGTGGCTGCTTGAGCGAACCCCTCATCATAGGCGAAATCCTCGAGCTCACACCGGAAGAAATTCAAGCATTCGACTTGGTAAACCCAGACTGTTCTGGCGAGTATACGTACATTGTCTGCGTTTATGCCCAAGTCAGCGATGAAGTTGCACAAAAAACAGATGAGGTGCAACTCCT
Source organism: Gammarus roeselii (assembly GCA_016164225.1). NCBI lineage: Eukaryota > Metazoa > Arthropoda > Malacostraca > Amphipoda > Gammaridae > Gammarus > Gammarus roeselii. The sequence continues at coordinate 1,487 of SDVV010010322.1, forward strand.
GCTACATCACAAAAAGATTACCTTGGACGATGTTTCGCCCTTCACAAAAAAACTCTTGGTTGGCTCGGAATCTCTCAAAAACCGAAAACGAGCAGATCGTAAGCTGGTTGCTTGTCATATACCTCAAACTGACTACCTTGTGGCCATGGAACTTCTTCAAATTCTCCTCAGGTAAGGCCTGGAAGTCACCAAGCTTCACCGAATTTTTCGTATCAAGCAGGAGCCTGTCTTCAAGTCATTTATCATGAAAAATATCCAGAAACGTCAGGAGTCTACGAACTCCTTTGAAAAGACCCTGTATGAACTACTTTCAAATGGTATCTACGTCTAGAGGCAAAGATTGTGTGCACCCCCAACGAGTTCCGAAAACACGCTGCCAACCCCCTCCTGAAAAACTATTACGCTATCAGTCCCGAAACAGTCATCATCATCCTCAAGCAAAAAAATCTCCGATTGGTTCATCCACTCCAAGTTGGATTCTATGTGCTTGAAAAAGCTAAAGCAAAAGTCTACAGCTGCTTCTATGACACACTGAAGCAACGCTACGGTGATAAAATCTCGCTCATCTACTCGGACACTGACCCGTTGCTGATCCAGTTCAAAGGCGTGGCCGACATTGAGACGGGAATGCGGCAAGCTCCCCTGACTGAATACATGGACTTCTCCAACTACCCTAAAAATCATCCCTTGTACGATGAATCCAAGAAAGGGCAGCTCGGGTTACGGAAAAGCGAAACAGCTGATGACTACCCGAGTGAAATCATCTGCTTGCAACCCAAGTGTTACATTATGTTGCTCGAGTCTGACGCCTCAAAATTAGCTGCTCAGGGTGTCAATTACCAGACACAAGCCAAAATCAAGCATTAATAATACAGAGAAATCCATAACCAGAAGACCTACACACACTTTGAGACCATACACAACATTCGTGCGCAAGCATGCCATCTCCAAACTGTACGCACAATTAAACACTGCCTCAGTAAGTTTGAAAACAAACGTTACTATCTCGACGCGTGCACAACTTTTGCCTATGGCTACCCAAACATCCCGAAAAAGACATTTTTTCGCTTTTTCGCTTGAAAATAAACCTACCGTCACTAAAAAGAGGAAGTGATGTGACTCGGGTGATGATGTCGATGAAGAAATGGATTTAACATGGAAGAGACGCAAGCCGGGCGAGACCGTCTTTGGCGATTACACTTGCGATGCAAGCACGTCCAGGTCTTCAGGATTTATTCTGTAAAATCTACCAAGTATGTATATATGTAAATAAATAAATAAATATAAAATGTCGTTTGATTGACCTAGTAATATGACTAAATATTGATGTCTACAAGCGGTTTGTTGTCAGTATGACGTAGGACCCAGTGCAGGATGCCGGAACCGGAGGATTTTTTTGTCTATGTCTCATCGCTAGGTAGCCAATTGTACCGAAACAACACTTCATCAAGTTTTACCAACAGTATTTATCCAGGAATACAGCTACAGGGAGAGTGGAGCGTATTACTTGTAGAATTATTCTATAATGACTGATACAAGATAAAAAAAACATGATATACAATACAACATTGTAATCAACATAGACTATATGAATGCTAAAAATGAACGAATCGAGCATGAAGAAGCTTTGTTTATTCCTAGCGAGAATATCTCAGGCAATACAATGGAAGATAACATCTCCGAGCTAGAAATCAATATCAGAAAAAGTCTGCTAAGGAAACAAATCGTTAGAGATGAAGAAAAATTGTTTGAATATGATAAGGCCACATGACGCACAAAGTTCAATGCCTCTATTCTACAAAACATGTCGCAACACAAATATACTGAATCTATGGTGAATTGGTACTTTGTCGGAGCTAGATTGGCTGATTTAATGGGTGGAGCGATATGTAAATATAATGTCGGTGAAGGTGGCATAAGCGAAAAATGTCTTTTTCGAACGATAATGTACGCTACATAAACGTTTACTTCGATATAATTTCACGCAGTTTTATAGGCGACAAGCAAGTCAATATTCTTGATGTTAGTCCTATTAATAACTCTTTTCATTTACACGCGCCCATGTCATATATAAAAAATTACAGCGTAGTCATATTGATTCCATTTCCATCGATCATCGAGATGGTGTTGGCGGTAACATCCCGTTCGAAGATGGTGGATCTAGCCTATGCGTATTGCATTTTAAAAGAAGCTAGAGCCTTATAAATATAACGATGGATATAAAAAAGGTCATTTGGTATTTAGCAATCATGAGGGTGGTATATGCATATCCGTCGTGCAAACAATACGAAGTTTTATTCGCGTAACGTGACAAAATACGCGGTGGAAGTTTACATGATATTGACAGATTCACAAGTCCGATATCGTACCAGAGGAGTAGCGGTTTCTTCTCAACCATAGCCAGTCTTGTAAGACGCACATTGACTTTTCTACGAAGAGCATTACTGCCTGCAGCTGCCGATATGGCTCAGAACATGGCACACGATTACTCGAAGCAGAAAGATGTGCGGAAGAAAGATCGAGTCGTGTCGTCCATTATTTAATTACAAATAAATACCAGTGTTCATGTACCAAAAACGTTAATTTCGGGTAAGGTTCTATACCGACAACATGTTTGGTGGATCATCTCAACATGACAGGGCTAGAAGCCTCTACGGAAAACTATGAAATGGGGGTGATTGATATGTGCCCCTCCATCAGCAAGAAATATTTAATTGAATCAAGTATCGAATCGAAATTTGAAAGAAACTATCTAAATACAAACAGTAGTCTGTATGATGGTAGAATTGCCGATTCCTTGATAGAAGATCATATTCCAGGATCGGATATGGAAAGGGTTGACTTGAGCTCGTTAACTGCATAAGTAAAAATCCGTGATAGAAAAGCAGATGGAAGCGCATTGGCCGCCGTTGCAGATGTTCCACTCGTTGACGATTCTTTCATCGTATGTTCCAAAGTCACTCTTTTCCTAAATGGTGTTCAGTGTGAAGGAAACAGTTATACAGGACTACTAAATAATCTCAACGCCTATACATCTATGTAGAGCTCCTATCTAAATAATAAATAGTTGAATATGATGTATAAATCACTGCAAACATCCATTCCAGATACCATCGTCGCGGCGAATTTTACAAATCAAAACGAAAATGAGACCTGGATTCAAGAAAGTGTACGTCATGGTATACATATGATGGGTCCACTAAACTTTGATGCGTCCGGTAGCAATAGTTATCTATTGGATAATGTCAGCATAAATATACGTATATAGGTATGGAGCTGGCAAAATCCAGTACCCTTCTTCTAAAACATGACAATGAACAATACATCTATTTAGTTGATTCATGCAAATTATGGTGTAAGAAAGTTGTACCATACCCTACAACTTTGCTTGCTCTAATTAAAGCGCTCACAAAAACAATGACATCATTGAATACGTGTTCGATCGACCTATTGTCAAAACAATCGTGTTTCCTACCGGTCAAAACTCAATCTCCATTGATTCCCCTTTCAACGGGGTTGTTCCACATAAATTAGCCCTGTTTCTCATTGATCAAGCTGCGCACAACGGAGCATATGATCGCAATCCAAATTATTTCCAGCATAATGATATCACAAACGTTATTGATGATGTAAACGGAAACTGCGTTACCAACATTAGATCATCGTTTCCCTGAGAGTGTGCCCAAGCATATCATCAAACCCTTTCGGGTCTAGGGAGACGCATCAGCGCTCATCTCATCACAAGACAAAATTTCCCTGCAGGAAGAACTATATTTGTTATAGATACAAGACCCACCGACTCTGAAGATGTCATTAACCTAGAAAAACGAGCAAACATACGTATAACAGTGAACTGTGAAAATCCACCCACTACGAATAAGATCTTGTTCCTGGTAGGTTATACACTCGGTGTCATCCAAATAAATTCGTCAAGGAGGGTATTCCCCAACTATCTACTGTAATCATGGATAATAATCAAATTGACCACATGTTCAAAAGCGATTTCATTATGAAACGCGCCTATATCGGGTGTTTTGCGGAAAACAGAATGCCCATGCATCAAATGGACGGCTACATGGTTGTTAACAGCGAAACTTATCCTAATAAAATAGGTCATTGGATCCTAATATTCAAAAACGATAACAAACACTACTTTTTCCATTCGTTTGGGTTTAATTCAAAAATATATGGAGGAAATATAGCTTCGTATTATAATATACATGCAAAAATACAATTTGTACCACAGAACCCAATCCAAAGTGATCTATCATTGGTTTGTGGAGCTTACTGCATCTACTTTGCGTATTATCTATGTCAAAATATACCAGTTAAAAAGATAATCGAGCGGTTCTCCAATAGCGAACGACGTAGAAATGATACCAAGGTTGAAAAATTCATCATTAATATGTCTGGAAATCAATACTCGTGCAAGAAGAATATGTGTGGAGTATTAACTTTTGATACAGTTTGTAAATTATTATGCACCTGTAATTATCAATAAACAATCCTATAAAATGTATGTTTGTCATTACCCCAAAAAACATTCAGAGGCCAAAGCATTGTAAATGCATATATGCAACATGATATGCAACGAAGTTGCAATACCTACCCCCCCAAGCATTGAAATGCGAATACCCTTATGTAGAAAAAATAACCTATTAACAATCGAATTATCCGAAAAGCCGGGCAGAGACAGCATCTAACATGACGATCCTGTGATCCTGCACAGAAACTAATCAATCTTTACACGACCGAGGGCCATTTCTTATATTTTATTACCTTGCCCAATCTTTTTATTGAAGTTTCTTTATCATCATTGGATTTTTTCTCCTGCTTGTTGCCAAGGTCCTGAGTCCATATCGTGTCGTCCTTTTATGGATCAATTTCAAAACTTTCGAGGACATGTTTTACGGTGGAACAATCCAAGCACAACCGAGCTTGGTTGCACTAACTGAAATTGCAGTAAGGTTGTAAAAGCGTCTTTTTGCGGGAAAATACTATTGTGGAGAACTCTATTGATCAGAGGATATCAGAACGCAATGTACGTCCTAATTAAAAGTTTCTTGGCCTTTAGAGATGATTTGAAAATTTCTTATCCAAAATACGCCATCGAATGGCCATCAACAATGTCAACACATTTGAATATATCATCCGAAACACGGACTGCCTCCCGAGTTCAAACAATGTTCAACCAAAAGTTATCGTTCATTTGCAGTCAACATCGCTAAAATACTCATTTTAATTAGACCTCTGTAATCACGGAGTGATCGAAAGCTCGCGATGCTGTTGGTGCGTTCACAGAGCACCATATTTCAAAAGAGCAGCAGATTCTATACCCATATGGAAATTTGGTGAACATTCATTCCGAAAAAAGCTGGTCCTCAGTGCGTGTGCCGTCATCTCAAATGCACCTATTTAAGAATGAGGTGCCAGGGTCTCAATGAGCCTATAAGTGATTCAAATTAAAAATTAGATTCATCCAAAGTGTTGCATCGATTCGTCACTGTAGGCAAGTAAAAATAAAAGCTTGCGAACACATTCGAACAACACTTATCCTGAATGACCAAGTCCTCCACCATTAATGGATAAAACTTTCTCGCTTAAAATGTTATTTAAGAAACAACGTTGGTAAACAATATTCCACAGAAGTCAATGAATGCTTTCAGCTTGATAGTTAAACAAGCGGCTTTTGGTGCTCAATAACATTACGGAAACAATGTTTTTTTCTAACTTAACTATCGCGACCTTACGTTTTCAATCGAACAGATGTCAACATTGAGCAATAAAAGTATCGAACTACTAAAATAAATTCAATCCTCTGCTTCCCAGCTTGCCGTTACCGTCTCAAACCCCTTTTGGTCTCTTCAAAGGCTTTGATCTTAAATGCCCTTAAGCTTCAGGGATCCTCTTACGATGTGGGCCTGTCTATTGAATTATATCTGCGGCAAAGCGACGCAGTTTTCGTGGATCCTTCCACGGAGAAGGCCAGTCAGTTGCATTACATCGGCGGTAAAAGAGCGCAGTTTTCGTCGGAGTTATAGACCAGGGATCCCTCCACGAAGTAGAACCGTCTATTTCATTATGTCCGCGGTAAAGCGACGCATTGTTCGTAGGAGCGAGACCAGGGACCCGTCAATCAAGAAGTTGGCCCGTCGGCAGCAAATCTTACATCTTTTTCAAGATTCATTTTTCATATATGTAAATGTCATTTCATTTTTCCACTGTAAGTAGTTTAAAAGTTGTTCGCTATTAAAAACTTGCATATTAGAGATCAGCAGGTATAAATATGTAAATACAGCAATGAATATAAAGTCTCCATTGCATTTTTAGGTGTAGAGATAAATATTAACAATCGGATGTTATTCTTATTGACCACAAAAGACTTGAGGCGTCCGAAATAAATCAGTAAGTGTGTTTTCCTTCTTCGCTAACAGTAAGATGAACACTGAAATACGACCGGTTCATTGAGGCCCTATTAATAAAATACTCATTGCTCGCGAACGAAATTTTCCACGGTCACTTGGAATACATCCATTGAAATATGGGGAAAATAATAATGAGTCTAAAATGTCTCGACCATTCTTCTTCCCCAACAGAAGGAAATAGTGTTCTTTAATATGAATGCGTATTCCTTGGTACGAACAGGATCACTGTTCTAAGTGCTAGGTCACAATCCTCAAAATTAGACCACTTGCGCGAGGATATCGTGTCGGCCTCTTCTCACGATAGACTTCCATTGGAGGCTGGAGGTTGTAGGTTCGTGTCAACCTGACCTCGAGTGAGACATTCTGGTCGATCTTTTAAATGGTCAAAGGCCAGTAAAAAAGGCTATCGGGTGACAGCTACGATGTAACCTGCTGTAAAAACAAAGAATATACAAAATTCAAATCTAATATGCAATAAGATCTGAAAGACTCAACTTGAATATTTCAAAGAATTTAGGGATTTACAATTTACTTTGATATAATGACAGATTCATAAATAACAGATAAATAACAATTCATAGATAATATGTCCTAATTCTTCGTCAGCGTGCGCTGCTATGAAGATAATATTTGCTACTTAAATGTACTCAATAGTAACTTATGACTAAAGGTAGGGAATATTTTAGTTTGTTGAATGTCAAAACAAATGAGAGCGTTACATTAAACAATTGATTTCATGAGAAATAAGTAAAATCAATTTGAGCAACTGACCTCTACTTCATCATGGTAGTATACTATACACACTGACCTATAACACAGAAACAGAGGTGGAAATGTCCGAACGGCCTCGTCTATCACATTCACTCACGCAATGTTTACCACACGGATGATAAGTTTCCAGACTAATTACATAGTCAACACGTTCATGCACATGATAGTTACGTGTGCACATGATAGGGTCAAGACATGGCTCTGGTTACATTGTTTGGGATGGTATCCAGCCAGTGCTCGTACTAATCCTAGCCAGTGCTCGTACTAATCCTAGCCAGTGCTCGTACTATTTTTGGACCATTCATGATTGCTTCCACTTTGTTCTGGACCGTAAGGTTTAATATTGGCTCTTCAGTCATTCCATTTATTATATAATGTTCAAAAAGGATGTGACCGCTTATAATTAAATCACCCAAGGTTTCGGGTATACTATTAAAGTAATTATTGAGGGCAATTGAAATAGTTCGTGTATCAGTGATAACCTCATCATAGATAACAATTTAAATAGATTATCACGAGCAATAGTAGTCCGTCTAGTGAAACTCATGTTAGTAACGTTTATATTCACGTTTATGCGTGTGGGGATGCCTTTTGAATCGACGGTACAGTCAGCATTTTTGTGCGTAAAATAAATTTGATGTGATCAAGCAATTATTAGCTTTTTTGTGGCGGAGCTCTTTTGTTATAAGAATTGCTCAATCACCCACAGTTTGCAATTTATTATAAGCAGCACCTGTGCCCCTAAAAGTATCATTCAACTGTCGGAATGGCATGCCTTTCTCGGCCTCTCTCCACCACTCGCATTAACTCAGCTGCTGAAGCCGTCAGCAGATGCGAGAACCTTGGAGGTATATAGACGCTGCTTATGCTGTTTACCCCTCCTCTGACGACTGCAGACAGTCGCTGCAGCATTAGTCTTCTGTTGTTGATCATTGGTGTTGTGATGTGGCTTGGTGAGTTGTTGCCCAGGAGACCTGTGGTGGAGTTGTCGGTTATTTATAATGTTTGTTCTGTTACCGTTTGATGTATCATCGCTGTCGGTGCTGTGCGTGTTCTTGTTCATGATATCATTCTGATGTTTTTTTCGGCCTGTTAAACACCATTCTCTGTTTTTTCTGCCTGTTAATGAAATGTTTACGACCCGGTAAATCCTACTTGACTGCAGATTGCAGTCAAGTGAGATTTAGCAGATCTTGACTGTTGAGGTTGTCTAAGTCCCTTCCATTTAAGTTTTGGAACCTCAAAATATACCGTCTGATATCGAGTCTTCAACTTCCTAAGCTCATCCAATTGCTTCTTCTTCCAATGTAAGTATTTTGACAAACATCAGCCTAGATGAATATTCTTTCTAGCAGAGATTTGAAGTTGTGGGCCGATCGAAGAAGTAACGCTGTTCCGGTCGTCCTGCTCTGTGGTCAATGTCGCAAAAATGGGACGGGACCAAATAGGCCCGGATCCTCTGGTTAAGTGATGTGGCTCACCAACGCGGAAAAGCGTTAACATTGGGGCACTGCGCACCAGTGTGCAAGGTGATTTTGTCAACGGTGACTCGCAATTTCTCAACATTTTTACCATCACTTTCTATAAGGTATATTATCCTGATGTTTTTGCTTGGACTTTGTTGTCGAGTATTCAAATCTATCACGTGTCACTGAACGGTTTTCTTGCTCTGGAGTCATTTTAGCGCATCTACTCTAGATCCTGACATTTGTTCATTCTCAGCAGTTATATTCAAATCATCCTAAAGTTGATGATTTTTTGCACGGCGAGGATGGCAGATTATAAGCAAGTTTTCCAGCTGAGCCATTTCATTGCCATTAGATTTTTTGCTGATTTGGACATCACTTCGGTGTGAGTGACTGTGCTAATGCTGACACTGTTCGTGAGCCGGTAAAGGCGAGGGAAGAAGGGTAGGGGTGAGGCTGTCGTTTGTGGGCTGCCGGATGTTGAAGGCTCCAGCAAAGGTCGTGGCCACCTTGGCTGCAATAATTTTATCATAATTTCTTAGTCAAGGAGTGGATTAGTCACTCAATGTTTGTCGAGGCGGTTTTGAAAGGTGTCTACGTTATTACTGTTTACCATATCATGTGGTAAGCGATTCCAAATAGTTGATGCAACACACGTTGGACCACAATCTCACCCCTTTGGACCCAATACACGTAACCGATTCGATGTATTGCCCGATGAAATTATTGTGATTGGTGATTACAAGGTAACCTCCTTCAAATCAAATCGGCAAAAAGGGAGAATTCAACTGAAAATCCTCGGCAAAACCGATCTGAAACTTGACAAGGTCACAGGCATAATCGCAAAAGAAAAGATACATTCATCTAAGCGAATTATAATACAAGTCGGAGCTGAAGACGTGACGCAGACGAGATCGACATGAAAAAGGTATGAAGCCATGCTAAACAACATCAAAGCTTCACACGCGAACCTCCATGTTACTGGCATCCTGCCCCATCCGAACCAAAGTAGATACAAGTTAAGCAAGATGATTTTACTTAACAATCGCCTAGCAACTTTCTGCAAAGCCCAGAAAATCTCTTTCTCGGATCATTGGGATACGATGATTGACCCAAAGTACTATAACTTTCATAGAATCACCAACAAGGCTCACATTAACACGTATGGACTTGATACCATCGAAAATATCCTTAAAAACATTGTCGCTGGACTTGTCAACGAAAATAAGTAAAAAAACATGAACGATATCATACCAACAACTTCGCCAGCAGTGCCCGACGTAACGACACCGACCTCCGCCCGTTTCAACACGAGATACACAACAAATACAAGTGCCCATCAAAACACCACCACAGGTCCTTGCAAAAAAGTTCCTGTCATCAATCCAGTCCGAGTTAGAGGCAGTAGTCGCAGCTTCGCTAGTACAACCCGTGTAAACGAAAACGAAAGTCTTGGCTCCGACACAAGACCTCAGAGTAGAGGCAAAATAAGTCAAGCAAATCAAGTCAATGTGACTAACGGTGCTCTCAAATGTTACTACGCGAACTCTAAAAGTCTCAGAGCCAAATAAAAGAATTAGGTATCCTTGCATTGAATGAAAGTATCGACATAAAAGCAATCACAGAATCGTGGATGAAATTGAGCACAAAGCATTATTTAGGCGAATTTACTCCTCCCGGTTACTCACTATTTAACACAGATAGACAAGTCCGAGAGGGCGGAGGAGTGCTGTTTCTCGTGAAAAACACTCTGCAAATATTAGAAGTCACCATTCCAAACAACAGGCACGACAGAGTATCGATCAAGGTAGTCGGCAAACACATAAAATGTCGAATCACTCTCGTCTATCGCCCCCCTAAAAGCAAGGTTGCAGATGAAATCGATCTTGACAACACCCTCGTCAATGTTGTCACAACAACACAGTATTGTGCTTGGCGACTTCAATATCCCAGACATTGATTGGGAATCAGACGAATGTACTGCCACCGGCCAACGTCTGATTGATTTTGCAGACGATAAGTTCATGACCCAAATGGTGAAGACACCCCCAAGAGGTAGCAACGTTCTCGATCTCCTATTTAGTGCAAGCAACTCTCATGTCACGAATGTCGAAGTAGGTGAACCACTCGGAACTAGTGACCACAACTGTATCCGTTTTCTGATAGAGCTCAAGTTGAAAACATCAACAAACAGCAAACAAGTCCCTAACTTCAGATTAGCTAATTTTGATGGCTTAAGAGTCAATGGTGTCAGCAAATATAACCCTCGGACAAAATATCAATCAATCGCTTGACTATTTCTTGACTGCGCTTATAAATATCGAACATGCGCATATCCCACGCAAAAACAGGCGAACAGCAGCCTATCAGCCCAAGTATTGGAAAGGAGAATTACAGCGCCTTCATTCACGAAAGAAAGAAATGCATTCGACAAAGCAGAGACATCCACATGACGACGTAGCAAGAAATGAATACAAAATTTGCAGACGAGATCTAAAGAGGGTCCTAAAACGTATGAAGAAAGATTATGAAAATAAAATTGCTGCTAATGCCAAAACTAATCCGAAACAATTTTTTAGTTATAAATCGAGCAAAAAAATCAAAATCTGTAATAGGTCCTCTCGAGAACGATGTTGGTGAGCTAGAAACGGACGACACCATACTGAGTGTTCTACTTAATGAATACTTTTGCTCTGTATTTATGTTGAAGAATCAAGATATTCCTAATCCTGAGGATGTCGTAGCGGCAAAACAAATTGAAGCCCTCACCACAGTGAACTTTTACCCCGCCGAAGTTATTAAATATATAGATAAACTGGAAGTCACCAAATCTCCAGGTCCAGACCAAATTCATCTTAGAATTCTAAAAGAGACTAGAAATGAAATCGCCGAACATTTATCAAACATTTTCACCCAATCTCTCACAAATGGCACCTGCCCCTCTAAATGGAAAGAGGCCAATGTTACCCCACTTTTTAAAAAAGGGGACAAAACGTGTCCCGGCAACTACCGTCCAATTAGTCTCACCTCAGTCATTGGCAAGTTGATGGAAAGTTTGATAACGGATAAAATTACAGAATTCTCAGAACCAAACAAATTGATTGGCGACTCCCAGCATGGCTTTAGACACAACCGTTCCTGTCTTACAAACCTGCTACTCTTTTTCAGAAATATAATCGAAATATACTACACAAAATCTCCAATCGATATCATTTATCTCGACTTTCAAACGGCTTTTGATAAAGTCCCCCACAAACGTCTCATTAGTAAATTGCACAGCATCGGTATTCGAGGCAAGCTTAACAACTGGATAAAATGCTGGCTCACGGACAGATGACAGCGAGTTGTACTTAACGGAGCTTCCTCTCCCTGAGGTAACGTTACAAGCGACGTGCCTCAAGGATCCGTGTTAGGGCCAGTTTTCTTTATAATATTCGACATCACCACGCGACTCGCGCTTTGACATCACAGCGCGACACGCTCTTAGCAGCGACATCACCGCCCGACACGCGCTTAGCAGCGACATCACCGCGCGACACGCGCTTAGCAGCAACATCGCCGCGCGACACGCGCATTTGAATTTGAATTCTTGGAATTCCTGTGCTCTTGTGACTGATTTGAACCACGTGTGTGGCGTCGCACGAGCCAGGGCCAGGCTTGCCGGTATATGAGGCAATACCAAGACCATTCAATCTTGATAGGCTTAGCACGGTTTACTTCCAATCATAGGCCTAAAATTTGATGCCTCTTTGTATAGCATGACCCACCATCCCTCAACCTGATAGGCCTTGCTCGGCTTGCCAACAATCGTGAGCCTGAAATTTTTTGAGCCCCACTCCTAAGCCAGGCCCAATAAACTACCAATACAAGTCATCAAAATTGATATTCCTACACAAACGGTATGGTATTATTGTTTTATCTTAAATCTATTCAAGTTTATACGGTTGCTGGACACAAGCTCCATACACATATATCAGAGGGCTTGGAAAGACTCCTCTCGTAAAGTGCATGCACTGATTAACAGCGGTGGGATTGGTAGTCCTTGGGCAAGGGTGTCATATGAGCGGGATTGGCTTCCCTGCGTGGCATCGTCTAATAGAAGGATCAGCCCAGATCAACGACCGATCTTAGGGCAGAAAGCCGAAATGTAGACTCGGAATAAAGAACGTTTTCAATTGGTTAGAGCAAAGTTTTAATTTCAATAGTTTATTGAGTCCATGCAAACAGATTAGGATCATAGAGAGAAAATGCAACACAGAATGTATATTTAATCTATTATTACCTAGATTATTTTTTTGGGTTCTAAATCACATAAGCTACAATAAAAAGCTGAGATTCGTGTTCTCGTTTAAAATAATTAGCTAGATGCCTTGTTGAACTCAGCACAGTTGTGCCCAATCAACTACGATCTTGTGCAGGACTGAAACATAATATCTGTCAGGCCCCCTCCTACAACTCTGAGTAAAAAATCGATTAAATGGACCTCGTTTTCATTTACAGGCAACTCAATAAAGGCACACCGATTCACTTTATTCATTTTTTTATAGAAAAAACGACTTTCATTTCATCCTAATTGAATTCATCATTTGCAGTATTTCATTTCGGGATACTACACTCATCAAACAGCGGACGAATGATTGTTATTAATGCACATACTGGCCCAGAGTGAGTAATATATTTCGGGTTACTACACTCATCAAACAGCAGACGAATGATTGTTATTAATGCACATACTGGCCCAGAGTGAGTAATATATTTTGGGATACTACACTCATCAAACAGCAGACGAATTATTGTTATTAATGCACATACAGGCCCAGAGTGAGTAATATATTTCGGAAAACTACACTCATCAAACAGCAGACGAATGATTGTTATTAGTGCACATACTGGCCCAGAGTGAGTAATATATTTCGGGTTACTACACTCATCAAACAGCAGACGAATGATTGTTATTAGTGCACATACTGGCCCAGAATGAGTAATATATTTCGGGTTACTACACTCACTGAACAGCAGACGAATGATTGTTATTAGTGTTATTAGTGCACCTACTGGCCCAGAGTGAGTAATATATTTCGGGTTACTACACTCATTAAACAGCAGACGAATGATTGTTATTGTGCACATACTGGCCCAGAGTGAGTAATATATTTCGGCCAGGTGGTCCTAACCCCAAAGTTGGTCGACAGCTATTTGAGAGAAATGTGCAAATATGTTGCTACAAGTCAAGTAAGTTATATACTGATTTCTTTCGAAAATATATTGCGGAAGTCACGCCATGCAGGACAATTTACTAAGACAGATTATTCATTAGTCGTGAGGCTTTCAATGTACCGTGGGTTAACAGTGCATATTCCTATGCGCCTGAATTGTCCAGCAGCAATTTTTTATGAATAACTTGTATTTACCTGTTAAAGATTGGGGTGAACAGATGAGGAGCTTCAATAAATCCTATCCGTGTATGTAGCGAAGCAGTTGTAGGATATTTCTTTGTTAAGAGCGGTTAAGCTCATCATATGATAGGCATCCTAGGTTACCTTGGGATGACCTCAGACAACAGAGGCTAGCAACAGAGTACTTGGGCTGACCACGGTCAACAGATGCTCCATGAGCAACAGAGCTTGGGAATGATACATGATAGAAGTTTTCAGTCAAAAATCCGCAGCCTTATTCGGGACGCTTTCCAGGGAGTTGTTATTAATGCCGCCTTACTCGGGACGCTTTCCAAGGAGTTGTTATTAATGCCGCCTTATTCGGGACGGAGTTGTTATTAATGCCGCCTTATTCGGGACGCGTTCCAAGAAGTTGTTATTAATGCCGCCTTATTCGGGACGCTTTCCAAGGAGTTGTTATTAATGCCGCCTTATTCGGGACGCTTTCCAAGGAGTTGTAATTAATGCCGCCTTATTCGGGACGCTTTCCAAGGAGTTGTTATTAATACCGCCTTATTTGGGACGCTTTCCAAGGAGATGTTATTAATGCCGCCTTATTCGGGACGCTTTCCAAGGAGTTGTTATTAATGCCGCCTTATTCGGAACGCTTTCCAAGAAGTTGTTATTAATGCCGCCTTATTCGGGACGCTTTCCAAGGAGTTGTTATTAATGCCGCCTTATTCGGAACGCTTTCCAAGAAGTTGTTATTAATGCC